>PNEQ01004673.1:29754-43737 GCA_003012365.1 Medauroidea extradentata
TATATATATATATATATATATATATATATATATATATATATATATATATATATATATATATATATATACTGTACGCATGTATTTTAAAGGCGCTGCCGTTTTCCAGCCAAATCACAAGTGAAATCACCGTAGACTACATTGCAGTTATATATGAGAGGAAATGAAAGTGACTGTACAAAAAGTTTATTTCTGGCAATGGGATGAAAGTTTTTCATTTGTTTAAACGAGTGCATTGAAGCAAAGACATTTCTGCAAATTTTTTTGCATGAACATTCCAGGTAAAGAGTGTCAAAATTTGCATGCCTAAATCTGTAACTAACTGTGTTATAACAATTTCTTGACCGTCTACAAAAATAAGATTTTTTAAGTCTAATTTAATTACTTTTTATTTGATCGTACTATAGCATACTATGTTTTTTACGCATTTATTTGCAATTTATTATTTTTGATCCATATATCTACATTATCCAGGTATATGTCCATTTTTTTTTCAATGCAGTTATTAAGTTTGCTAGGTACATAC
Source organism: Medauroidea extradentata (assembly GCA_003012365.1). NCBI lineage: Eukaryota > Metazoa > Arthropoda > Insecta > Phasmatodea > Phasmatidae > Medauroidea > Medauroidea extradentata. Next base: position 30,278 of record PNEQ01004673.1, read on the forward strand.
ATCACGCAGATACAGGTGGAAGTCATCGGCATGTAAATGATTGTTGGCATACTACAAAACACTAGGTAAGTGGGTGATGATAATAGAAAAGCGTAGAGGTCCTAGTAGGCATACTGATACGTGAGCAACACCACATCTCACACTGCACCAGTTAGAAGTTGTGCTGTTTACTTAAACACACTGTTTGCGGACTGAAGCCACTGCAATGCGGCGAAAGAAAGATGAGAAAGAGAAGACAGTTTAGGAGTAAGTTATCCACCATATTAAAGGCATTTCTGAAATCAAGAAGAGTTAAATCTGTTAGTTTTCTGTTGTACATTTATTTCCTTATATCATCAGTAATGCGTGTGTCATCGCTGTGGTAGTAGGCCTACTATTATAAGCTCGAAAACCAGATTGATAATTTATTGGCCTGTAACCGTTGGAACTGCTAGGAGATTTTACTTTTGCAAGAGGTTTTACTTAAGCAGACTTTCACTGACTTGGAAAAACCCACATTCTCAGCAAGTTGTTCGGAAACGTTTTCTTAGTAACTACTTAAACAGAGGATATGTATCAAGCAAGGGTATGCATGTGATGAGGTCTCTTGAAAATGAAATTGTAATTGAAATCATCAGCACGTAATTTCTTTTTGATGTAGACAAAGAATATACCGGGCACAGATTTGTCACCAGACAAAACCTCGGTTCGGGTACTTCAGAGTAATGATATACAATAAGATTCATAAAAGAAAAGTATTAGCTTTGAAAATAACTTGGATCTCAAAGAGAAAACAGTAATAATAGGAACTGTAATGAAACACACGTAATTTGGGCAGATAGACACACGAGGAGAGAATATGGGAATTTAAATGGGAGTTGGTAGACAGTCAACCTGGAGCTCCTACAAGTGGAAGAAAGAATAGTGCGTAAAATATGACTAAGGTGAATGCAATAGGAAATTAAAAAGACAGGTAGATCAACCAAGTGATAACCGACAGAGAAATTTACATCTTCAGTAGTGTGTTGAAATACACTTAGGAAATAATACAGTTGACGTAACAGTAAGTGATGATAATATATTACAGAATATATTTCAGCTCACCTTAGCCTGAGGTGAAAATTCAAACGGGTGGTTCAGCCACAGAATTTAAACTATTCAAAATGGGAACAAATATGCCATGTTGTGTTATATATCCACATCATTGTATAATAGGCAAATACTTTCTGATGACATCGAAAGCAGTTATTCATATTTGAGTCAAATTTATTAAGGATACGCACAGAGATGTTTACTTTTGGGATAAAACGTATAAACGAATAGATTGTTAAATGTTATCAACAAAATGTGAATTTAAACCAGGGGATTATTTACGAAGCGGTTAAACTTAGATATTGATGTCAAAGTTATGTAATCCATAGTAGACACTAAATAATTCTGTGTCGTACTAGAAGTTTCCACACAAAACTTATTGAAATGTTATTTAGGCGAAAATAAGTACTTCATAAAACGCACTGAAAGAATATTTCTGTACGAAGCATTTCCTGCAAAAATTTTTTTGTAGTAACCATAGAATAATTTTGTGGTGGCCAGAAAATAAATTTGGCAAGGTATGTACCCACAAAATATTTTGTAGCCGCCACAAAACATTTTTTTCCGTGCGATGTCAAGAACTAAGTGATCCTTTTCACTCTACGCATGACAGGTAAGAATGCACCAATATTTGATTTATTTAAACTATGAAATAATTTTCAACAATTTAGTTTATATATAAACTGCAAATGTATCCCAATCGAAGGTTGCTAATAATAAAAACAAACACATTTAAATATAACTAAGTAATTTACACATTTTTGGAACAAAATACTCTCAGCACGAGTCAAACCAAACCAGTCCGGTTAAGACCAAATCAAAATACTTACACTATTTTTAATATTTCCTGCAGCTCTGGCCGCTTGACATCACGGTTCGTGAAGAACTCTGGTATCGCAGCTCGCATGGTGAAGTACATATCCAGTTTTCTCTTTGTCTTCTCCAAAGAGAACTTGCAACCTCTTAAGAAAGTCATAATGCGACCGTCATCTGAAACATTAGCTATTTGTAAAATCTCCAAACATATAATTCCACAAAACGCTAAAGTATTACAATTACCATTGTTGTTATAACAGAGTTCCATAAAAACAAAATAAAAATTAAAAAAAAAAATATTTTAAAATTGTTGAGTACTATTTTGAGAGATTGTCTAGAAACCATTGTTATGTAATTAAATACGTGTATTTTTGTGAACTCTTAAAAATGTCTCCTATAGTCGAAGGGGTATAGTGGCGTCAGTGTCACTACCTCAACTTTTAGCTGAATAAAAATATTTGGTTTCAGCACATTTTCTACAAACTCAAACAATTCGCAATGTCTTTATGAAGTAATTCACACTTATAAATAAATAAGTTACAGCATATCAGAAATTTAGCAAATTGACATGTGTGACTCTTAAACATTTTCAAATACTTGCGTCACAGCACTATCTATTTTTATGTTTATCGTAACAATAAACTTTAAAATCTGCTTAATCCAACTCATGATGAATATAATTATTTATAATACATTTTAAGATTTGATAATCTACAGTCTTTATTATTTCTACTGGTTTCTTCCTTGGCCTTTACTGCATATCCGGTATTCTCTCATTATTTTTCGATAAGCTTTTTCTCCGTAACCCATGTCTTCCTTGTTTTCAACTTGCGATTCACTTAGAAACTAAGGTATATTCGATGGTCTATCTTAAGAAAGACATGCTCTGGGATGTATTTGTGAATGGTCGATTTCGTCTTAGATGAAATAGGCCCCTTTAATTTTATTAATGTTTGAGTAGCCCTTTGATGTTTATCAAAACATTTTCATGTGTAATAGTTAACGAATATACAGTTCCTTTTCGAATTGAAAATTGTGTACTATTCCGCACATTCAAAACCAAAATTTTCGTACAATGGGTTCATGAAAACTTAATAAGAATTTAGCGAAGTATATGCATTATAAAACATCTGGCATCGGCTATTTGTCGTTGAACACCGTCTACTGGCAGGCATTAGAAACACACAAAATAGTCTGATTTAAATACGAGTGCTTGAAACACTGTACTAATATGTTTGATAATTACACTGACAGGTATCAAAAAAATAATTTTTAAGGACACTGTTTAAAAATATATAAATTTAATTAATTATGCATTTAAAATGTAACAATTGCTTGCGCATATGTCTGTCTCGGTAAACCAAAACCCTTTTTGGCTTATTCTCATCATCGGCAAGACCACGTTTCAGAAATTACCCGCCTTCTGAGATACGGACTGTACACAAATTTCACTTGTAGCAAATATCGTAGAGTCACAATATAAGAAGTCATTATAAACGCAAAAAATACATTTCATTCCAGCTTCCGCCGATAAAAGCGCTGCTCTCTTTGGGTAGTATTAGTCTTACATTATGGCAGTTATAAATTGTAATGCTAACGTGATTAAAGATCCTAGAGTTTCCTTTTCGGTCACAAAAAATAACAGACACAGAAGATTGTTAATTTTCCTAGTGTTCCCAGCGCACTCCGTTAGTTTCATGTCTCGAGCTTCAACAACACTATAAAGCTGTAGTTTCCCATATTGTCTTTCTACAACGTTTGCTTGTAGTGAGTGAAGTTCATTCTTTTGTCAGAGCGAATTTCCTGACCCTGTTGTAGTTCTATGCACATTCTAAATTAGGAAGCTATAAGTATTGGCTTCTGCTGCGCCATTTACGGTACTTAACGAAGTGAGAGAACTGCAAAACTAAAACATATTCTTTACTGTGTTTATTTTATCCAGATTTGGCAATGTTTTATGGTATCAATACTGTATAGAATTCTAGAAAATGTGTAATATTTGTCTACCTGAATTTAAATTATTATTTTTCTTTACTGTCATTAATAATTTGCTGTAAAATTTCATTTTCTTTGGTACTTGGTGTTTTGTATGTCTATGAAAAAAAAAGAAGAAAACTAAGAGTATAAACGTCTGAATTAACGAGTAAATTGTTCTTTTTTTTATTTTTTATTTTTTTTTAGAAATTTGAATAGTAGAATTAGCTGCCGAAAGATAAGTATCAAATACAACATATTATTTGACAGAACAAAATTATACTTATTTTACTTAGTGATACAAGGCATAGCAGGCCATAAACAACTTAGCTTTCTCCATTGTCAGCCTCAATGAACTGGTGAACTGTAATCATAATTTTGCCCACCGTAAACGTGATTGGTGGAGTTATTTGTGGGCGTTCTCTGTCTTAGCGGAAGACACACACTATGACCTGCTAAACCAAGCGAGACATCCGCCAAGTTATTAATAATATAACGCAAGAGAAATGTACCAAAAAATAGATGACTTTGTCTTATAGAAAGGTGCCAAAGTAGAGATGAATCTCTACGATAAGTTAGCACTAGATAAAGCAACGTTAGCAATGTGATGCCCAGTAATAGGGTTGGCTCTGGAAAAAGGAGTATTAGGTTGCAATCCTATTTTCTCCTCATCACAATGTAATTTAGTTTTACCTGTATATGGTGTGATATTCCGCACTGTACTCTATGTAGTTTGTCTCACAGAATAATTTTTATTTTATTTCATGTAATATTTTCTTTCAGTGTTATTTAAGAATGTAGTATTTATGTAGTGTCTGTTTGCCAACACAGTAATTTATCTTCATTTATTTCTTTAATATTTTATTTTCCTTACGCCTAGCCATAGATAGAAGTGTAATATTTTTATTGCATTGTCTTAATGTACGAGTGCTGTGAACATTATTTGCACGATATTCAGTGACCACGAACTTCAGTCTCTGTCGAATAGAGAGAAAGTATACTATGGAATTCATAGTTACTATAATTGAAGAGAACTGATTTTTTATAGTGTTCAGTTATTGCAGGGCATGGTATACGAATTAGTCGCGAAAAAGATGATTTTCCTCTGGCATCCTGTACCCATGTGTTAGAAGAAGTATGTTTTACCAGGAGAGCTACTTCAGTGAGAAGATTACTGGTAATATAAGTTTCCTTATTGCTTACACGTAGACTTAAGCCACAAGACTTGAAAGTTAAAAAGAAGACGTTTTAAAGTTGGTTTTCGAGAACTTAGTAATGACACATTATTAATCATTAGACTCAACTATTCCTAAATTTGTACTTGATGCTGCTCAAATATGTCGGAGTAAAGAACAGTGAAGCAAATATACCTACCCCGTCACCTAAAGACTCATGCTCTCCGTTCAGCTAAGCTGTGGTCAAAGTAAAGCAAATAAGTAATTTGTTTAATTGTCTCATGTGTAATAAAAATAATAATCTGAACATTATCTTGTGGCTTAGATATAAGTAAAGTTGGCAATTTTGCAGGTAATCGTTGAAATATTATGTAGATTCAGTATAAGTGTGAATTGTATTGCCAATATATATTCGTTTGTCGTTTTATTACACTTGCTAAACCACGCGTTATGAAATCAACATGAGACTCACTTGATTTGGCGTCTGAGATAAAATGTATTTTTAAAATGGTAATTATTGCAGTCATTATTGTTGCATTTGCAATATTTTTTTTTTTCGAGTTATGTTAAATGAAGCAAAGGTAATTTTAACATTGACAGTATATGAGACGTATCATAACAAATCATTTCTGTGCTAACTCTTTAAAATGCAAGTAGTAGAAGAGGCGGTTTTCACAATGGCAACTTCAAAAACAAATTACATAAAACTTTCCCGGTAAATTGAACCACTCTCTGCTTGGGCACGTTTTCAGCTTTGCAGCGACTGCGGCTGGCAGCACCGTGAATAAAGCCGCTGAAGTTCACCTGAGTGGTCATGTGCTGTCAGTAAAATGCCACACTGATGTACGTACATGCTTCAGACCGGCGGTCAGTCCATCATATATCCGGCAGTCGGGAAGTCTGTTGGAGACCCCAGAGAGATATCGCATAAACGGGAAATTGTGTATGGGCACGGATTCTCCTAATAATGTAGTACAGTTGTTGTGATGAACTAGTAAGTAGAACATCATGAGAATGTTGCCTGTCATTTCTTTGCTTTGAAAAGCTGGCACTGAGCGAATAAATGGGTCTATACCGGAAACAGAGTGCTCACTGCCGTAACAGTACCAGAGAGTAATGTTTCTTAGGTGGGAAGAAACCTTAAATTAACTACGGTGACACAAATTCGGTTGGTTAAATGCCACTGTGATTTAAAAAAAAGCTGCACCATTATCTATAAGTAAATTATGATACATCCACTGGGATTTAAGTAAGAAAGTTAGCTCTGCTCTATACAAACCTGATGTGGCCATTATGTACTGCTGTCACTGAGTGAAGTCCTCTTGTGCCTAGTCCTCGTGCTACCTATCCCACAAAGCCAATTGGTTCACTGTTAGACGGACTTGTTTTTTCCAGACTTAACTTTGTGGTGGCATAGTTTTGTATGCAACCTTGTAAATCAAAATTTTGGCTTCATTCGCCCTAAAAGTTTAGATCAGTCAAATTTGCAGGGATCTATCACAAAGAGAGTGTACGTGTGGAGAGGTATACATCTTATGGATTACATGTGGGTGAGACAGACTCTTCGGACAAGACTGTGGTGAAGCTGCAGTCGGGTGAAAGACTTTTAATTGATTGTAATGATCATAACATAATTTGGGAGCAGAAGTCATTACTGGGAAGGTTGAGCCCTCTTTTGTATCAGTGATAAGGCAGTAAGAACTACTGTTAATATATAAATCTCCAGTAGTCGTGGAATACAGAATTATAACAACAATGCTCACCCTCTATCGGGCTATCACTCTGGCCAAAGTCACGCACCAGATATGGGGCAGTATTACTAATGTAAAGCCTCTCATGCTCAAGTTCATCTAAAACATCACATGGGTTCACGCTGTTAACATACAGCTCGCACTCTGCTGCTAACAGACTGACGAGGATTGAAAGACTAGTGGTCCCACTAAGGTGCACCAGGTTTTACGTACGACTGGGTTCCCAGCCTTGTAGTTCTGGTGCTAGTTCAAGAACTTCAGACAGCTGAGAACCTGCAGGTACAATGCGTTTCCCAACCAAGATCTGTTGTGGTGTGCTGATGTCGAGGTTTGTTGGTTTATACGAATGGGAACCAGAGTACAGGAGGAAAATATTTTCTCAGATAAAAATTCAGGTGTTTGGTATCACGCAGGAAATTCAGGAATCAATGTGAAAATCCTAGCTGCTGATTGTGGGTCAGACTTGAAAAGGTCATTGTTGAATGTCCTGCTAGGGACTAGGTCAGTAGGATGTGGAGGGCCTGGGTAGTCTGACATTGCCACTGAGGTCCACATAAGGTATAAGGCAGGTTAGCTCTCCTGATTGAACAGAAGTGGTGGTTTCGGGGCTGTAGGATGTTATTATAAGTTTTTGCTCCTCTTGTAAAGAAACCAGGGTATATTCTGGTTAACAAGTGGACGCGGAACTATATATGCTTCTAAAGGTTGGATAGGCAACGTCCTTGTCAAAGTGGCCAGATATGTACATTCATCTCTAGGCATTGATGTGTGAGGTGGTTATTTCTGGACTGGAAATTACTAATCCTTTTTCTAAGTTTGCATGAAGAAACACTCAATTAAAAAAACACCAGATTGGCAGACGGTAAGATAGTAAATTTGTATAAGAATAAAGTGTTAAGGGTACTTAGTAGGCCTGCAGGATTGATGCACATTAATGCAGACATAACTGTTTAGTTAATTTAGGGTTCAAATCTTCGGATCACGTTCGAATGAGACATTGTCAACCATTGACGACAGTTCCTTTCTCACAGAGACAAATTCCAACAATAATTGAAGACTTAACATTCAAATGGGGCTAAGTGCCAAACAGTAACTTTCGAGATAATAAAAAAAACAGTATACTGCAACAAATAAATAAATAGGAAAGTGTTCAATGCTGCTATATATATATATATATATATATATATATATATATATATATATATATATATATATATATATATATATATATTAGCTTTGTGAACATAATAAATAGTAGTCAGTTTGTAGTAAATACTTATGCAACACTTACACAAACAAAAGGAGATCACAAAGTGTACGGTGATTGTAAAATACATCGAACTTAAAAAGCAATTTAAACGAATTGTGTTCTAATTTCCAACAAAAAGAGTAGCCATGTGAACAATTTACATATGTATACTACTTAACAAAGGGATACACGATATCTCAAATTGTAGTTGGCAACAAAATGAAAACGTAATTTAATTGAAGAATGTACAAATTCCACCTGAACTTTTCTAAAATGTTGCTACACCTAACATCAGGGCGTAGCTCATGCTATCCCTGTGACGAATTTAACCTAATAATACTTACAAAAGTGACGAACACCAAAATTTAAACGTAATTTAATTGAAGAATTTACCTAAGCCACATATTAATATAATTATACATTACATGCATTGTGATCACACCATTCATCAGTACTGTCTACAGTCAGTTAAGAGACATTATTGTTGCACTTTTTTAATATTCTTGTTTCACACAAATCACTGTAGAATTGTTTGTGTTATTTTTGAGGATAGTCCTTCATAGCAATCAGATCTTCTTGCTTCTCAGCTGACGTAGAGGTATTAAATCATGGATAGTTTTCACCTTCTTTAGTTGTGTTAAAGTCGTCTCGTCTTCTATCTCAATGAAAGATTTCTTCATGTGTATTACTCCAGGAGATTTAATTTTAATTCATGAAACGGTAGTAATATTCATCTAGGCCGTATTAAAGAACATATCACATATTTGCTGTGAGTCAAGGAAATCATTCTGTCCCGTCTGCTGCACTCGAAACGATTGTGTAGTGCGAGATGTTTCCACCATTTCCATTAGGTCATTTCTGTGACTATTTGCCAAAAGCTGATATGTCACTTTTTGGTGATTTTTAGTTATACAGTCAGTACATGATATTGTATATACATATATTGTTCTGTGGTCTGGCAAAACTTGATATGTCTGAAGAAAAAACCTGGCTATTGACACATTGTTGGCAAAACATGATATCGTCCAGAGTCTATATTTGTTCACTGCCAGAACATTATATGTCGACACATCATGTTTTGGCGGACATACTTTTATTAAAGTTGTGCATATCAGATTTTGTCCATGACATATCACATGTCGACAAGTTATAGTAATAATGTTTTATAGCATAATTATGACTGTTTTATTGTATAATAATAATTTAAAAACACCTGCTTGGAGGTTGTTACTACTGGCAGTACTGTTGTGTGATGTGTAAGTTGGTAGATATACTTTAGTAGCCATGTTGATGTTATTGTATTCACTTGTTGAGTATAATCATCACTTTGATGGTTAACCTATTTTATGTTGTGGTTATTGTGATTTTAAAGTAGGTATTGCATCTAACACTATGTGGCGAGCAAAAAGAATGGTTGATCTAGAGAATGAACAACTGAAATGTGAAATTCCAGGTAATGCAGTAATTAATAAGAGTAACCATGAAACTGTTGTTCAATCAAATAACATTGCTGCAACAACTTTTTAAAGTGTTTCTAATAGAGCTGTCAACTCAAATGCAATGGGTATTAACAATAATAATGCATGGGACTCTGTTATTATTGGTGCAAATGTGACTGTCGGAACAACTTCCGATAGTGACATCGATAAAGTTGAGTCAGATATGGACAAAGATTTCGTTCCTACATCCTGTTCGTCCAGTGAAGAATCCGAAGAGGATGTTGAAGTGTGTGAGCATAAAAAAGACAATTGGTGACATCAAATCGGTTGCCTACTTCCATTGACGTAGGTTTAACTGATATGACAGCCCACAGTGTAAATAATGCAATAACTGCACCTGAATGTGTTAATAGTGAAAGTGGCGAGGGACTGCAGAACACAGATGTGTCACAGAAAAGTAAAAACGTTCCTACAATAGATTGGAAATGAAAGAGAAGAAAATGCATGGAGAGGAGTGTTTTACCAGGGAGGGGGGTGTACTGAAACCAGGTAAAGTATTATTTCCACTCACCAATTGTCGCCGGCAAGATTGTTGTAAAAGGCTTCCAGGTGATGGAAAGATATTATTATTTTAACAATTTCATAAGAACGTAGTGGACAAGGACCAAGTTCTGTGTGACTGTACAACAATTGAAGGGAAAAAACAAGAACGTAAAGGCAGAGGACAGACTGGAGAGCACAAAAACAGGCAAATTGTTGTGTCATATAGAGTAACTTATAATTGTGCAGATGTCAAAATTTGCAAGAAAATGACTGAGCATGTACGTGTAATATCCAGAGGTAAAGTTGACATGCTAATTGTGAAAGAACGATCGTCATCAACAGGTTTTGTGCAACCAAATTCTTCTGGTCGACATACGCCGCACAATGCTCGACCTGAAGAGCAAGAGGCAGCAATCAAACATATTAAAAGCTTTCCAAAATATCAGAGTCATTACTCTCGTAGTCATACAAGCAAGCTATACTTGACACCTAATTTAAACATAAGAAAGATGTATGCACTGTAACATGATAGATCCATCACACCAACACCTACATACTATCCTGTGTATGCAAAATTGTTTAGAGGATTAGGCTACAAGTTCAAATGCCCTAGCATTGACACATGCAAAACATGTGACCACTTACAGAATACTATTAAGAGTGCTAAGTGTGATGAGGAACGTATGAAGCTAGTAGAGCATAAGGATTTCCATTTAAAGCTGGCAGATGATGTATATAAGCAGAAAAAAAAAAAACAGATATCGAAATGTCGAAACAATCCATAACGGAAAAAGTATTGGTGTTTGATATGCAACAAAACCTACATACGCCTGTGATGTCTACCAATGAAGTTTATTACAAAAGACAACTGTGGACTTATAATTTTACTGTTAGGAACCGTACTGATATGTCTACGAAGTGCTACATGTGGCATGAGGGAATATCTGGCAGAGGAGAAGATCAAGTAGCATCATGCCTCACTAAATGCATTGAAGGTTTGCCGAACACAACAACCAAGGTTACGCTATACTCAGACTCTTGCCCAGGGCAAAATAAGAACAATATTGTAGCAGCAGCGCTCTCATTTCTTGTGTATAGTTCACCCAATATCCAGGTGATAGAACACAAATTTCTTGAAGTTGGGCACACGAGGATGGAATGTGATGCGGACCACGCGAGGATAGAGCAAGTGAAAAAATCTACAGCAATTGAATTAAGGATCCCACGTGGCTGGAATCAGTTTGTGCGAACTGTACCAGGTGAGAATAAACTGGAAGTTATTGAAATGAAAAAAAGAAGATTTTATAGCACACTTATCCTTGTTCTTGAGAATTTTCGTTAAACGTAACAAGACTACAGAAGACAACCCCACCAGATGGTATGATATCAAAGTGCTTGGTTACAGCAAGGATCTAGAAATCATCAACATTAAGTACTCGCATAGTACAACGTGAACATTGTCAGCTTAACATAAAGCGAAGGGGTCAGCGGGATTCCACACTGCAGCCTGTACACCGCGGCCCAAGGCCAATCCAAGCCCAGAAGAAGAAAGACCTTCTTGATCTTCTGAAGTACCTTGATCCAGTGTACCATTAGTTTTTCAAAGATCTAGTAACCAGTGACGAATCATCTGACACTGTATAGACAAGATGCTATTTTGCCCTAATCTTGCCATGCCTTTGACAATGTTTAGATGGCTTTTGTAGATACCAATGAAGACTGTAAATAGAAGTACCAATAATTTGACTGTTTTGTGATATCTAAAACCTGCATGTGAATTATGAGAAACCACTTTTGTAACAATGGTTTTTGTTGTTGTTATTGTTATACTGTATATTTTTCATCCTAGTACTTGTATACATTGAGTATTATAACAACATGACTTGTTATTTCACATTGTATCAAACTTGATATGTCATTTAAGCCCTATTGTATGATAATAATGGATGTACATTTTTGGATCTAAGACACATGGGATTGTATATCAAGCTTTGGCGGATATTTGTTCCACATTTCATTAACATTGGATGAGAACTGTGGATACAGGAGACAATTAACTAGTTTCACTCAAACGGCAAAACTTTAGCATGCTCTCCTGAAAAACATATAATTATGACATATCAGCTTTTGGCAAATTGCCACAGATTTGGAATGTAATACTATAAAGCTTTCATCCTCTTTTCTATTTTTGCAAAATCACGGTCGCAAGCTAGAAAACTATGACCTGAAACTATGTATTTATGTCTATCGAATCATATGCGCTAGTGGATATCAGAAACATGTACATACAAATTAGAACACGATTTTGGTTCTGAGAGCAACAGTTATCACTCCACACAATAACATTACATTTGGATGTGAAGCTAGGTTCAGTATTTAATACTTTTAAGAGACGAGATGTGATGGCGTTAGCACTTCTGTCACACCCTCGTGCCACATACACATCAAGCCAGCTCTAGTATCATGAACATGTACACCATTGTTATAGCAGGAAAGTTGCCATTAATAAAACATGTCCGAATGTGTCAAAACAAACATTACTTGTTGCATGTCCACTGACAGCGTGCAAACACTACTACATGGCATACATGAGTCTGCAGAGTCTTTTTTCAACATGTACATTGCTGCCACTGCTTTCCTGTGATGTAATTCCAAGTTAATTTGAGCACTTTGGAATGCTGTTGTGTTTCCTTTAATTTGCAAAGTCTTAGAGATTACACTTCTTTTTTTACATATATCACTTTTAGGTTTTCGAAAATGTAGATGTGGAAAGTCACGAAGGAATATTCTTCTGTAGTATACGGGATTTACCTTGCTTGTTGGGCAATTGGATAGTGCTGCATAAAACTTACTAATATTAAGGTCTGGAGATATATACTCCTTTGATGACTTTATTTCTTGAATAATGACCTATGTCTCTCGGTATGGAATTAATGTGTTTCGTGGCCTGTTGTTGCTAAGCATCGTTGTACTTCTTGTTATGTGCACCTCTTCTTCCATCTGAGTGCATTGTGTCTCCTCGCTTCATTATCTTTGGTATAGTTTCAATTTGTTTATTAGTCTCTACAAAAATGTCCATGAACGTTTCTCGGGAGACAAGTGTATGATTCCCTTCACCATCAGGAAAATTAAACACTAATGTAGACAGCCTTCGACATTCTTCCGTACTTGTATACGTCACCTGACGTCTGCGTGCAACAGGAATGACGTGATTTAATCCCAGATTGGCATTTTTCAATAACACTATACTGCCCTGCTAAGCGTAAGTGCCGTTAGTCCAAAATGGTCGATTTCTAGTTATATATGTATTCCCACATTTTCGACCATGAGGAATCCAATGGACTTGTCATAAATGCCGTATCTCCTTCCCTTAATAAGATATAAGAAGTATGGTTTGCTGTAAGTACACGAAAAATAGGTATTTACTAAGCAAGACTGCCGT
>PNEQ01004674.1:0-12020 GCA_003012365.1 Medauroidea extradentata
TAGCAAATTAGTTAGTTTGTGGTAAATAAATGTGAGCAAATAGCTCGATTCACCTATTAAACCAAACATTCGTCCCTCGGACGTATCAGTTTGTAAACGTAACGAGTTAAAATTTTACTCTACCCGGGCAAAGAAGTGACTTTTCGTAAACCTGGATACAAGAGAGGTAACAAAACAACATCGAAACTACATCAAACCTCTAGTTTCCGATTCTGCCACATGCAGCGCTAATCTTTGACGTTCGAAACCATACACCCTAAATTCCTAAACCCTAAATTCCCAAATAAGCCGTTTCGAACACGCCTTTAGAGATTTTCTATGCTTCTAAAAGCAATGGCCGATTTTAAATAGTAGTTTTTAAAAATAATGCAAAAAACATCATGGCTGCTGGACTGCACATTGTGAATTGTATTCGACTGCCGGCAGTCGGCTGTCAGCAATCGACTGCGCATTGTGAATCGGGCCTAACTCGCAATGCGCACACTGGTCGAGGGTTCCACGTGGAAGTTCTTCACCAAATTTTTTTTCTTTCACAGCTGTGGCTTACCTGTAGATAGTAAATGTGTTTTGTTTTTGTTTTGAGCTAACAGACGTTTTCAAAATTACCTTAAATTTCGACAAAACATGCCTGATGATTGAACTTTTTTATTTGTGGCGAGGGGGGTGAAAAAATATTATGTCGGATTTAGCGAAACATCGGTTTAGAGTAAACATTTTCGGGTCCTGTGACATTTCGTTAAATCGGGGTTCTACATTTATCCAAAAAAATAGATGGCAATTGGAATGCAAATTTTCCACCATTTATCATGTAGGTACATTTTGATGCGAATTAAGTTCTTAGGTCTTTATTTGTTATTTTGATCACAGCAATAAGTTATCGATTTTTAATCTAAATGAATTGATCAAGTAATATTGTCATTCAATTTCTGCTCTTGGGTAGCACTCTGTGCACTGGGCCAGCTCTGTGGCTTCCATTTACCAGAACTCTCGTCAAGTGCAGCTGGATAACGACTTAAAATTAGGAGCCATGGTGATTTGGGCTTTTTGCCACACCATAATAAAATACCTTACTTAACATCGGATCGAGTCGTAGTTAAGGGACTGTATGTGCAATGATTGACCTGTCTTGAGTTGAAGCCATGTGTTGATCAGAAAATTGAAATGAGGGAAAACATTACTTAATCAATACTAAGGAGTAAATAATAAATTTTATCTGCTAATTAATGTTCTTATACCAGTACTCACTGTTTGCTGCTATTGAAGTATTTGTTTCCATGGTTGGTTTGTCAGTGTCTGGCTTAATTGTGATGATGCTAGTGAAGCCACTTAACTGCATTTCAGTGTTGTCTCCAGTAGCTTTAAAAGCAATGTTCTGTGCTGTCTGAGACAGGAGCTCTGTTGCAATCTGAAAGTACATAACCAGAGCTTTAGCTTTGAAGTAGTGACCCCTTCTCATCTTCAGTGTTTTATGTTGTAATTTCTCTGTTTTGTCATTTCATACAGTAAATTTCTTCAAGGGGCTTAGCGAGCGTACCACTTAACGTTTTGTGATTTGCCACTCAAGGCAAAATGGCATACCTGTATGGTGCTTATTTTATTTATGTTTACATATGTCCATATATATAGTCACAGAAACAAAGGAGGATTAATTGTGGCAGTTATGCGTGCCTAGCATTATCTCTGCTACACACAAGATACCGAAAGGTGTGTATGCTATCCATCACATGGTTTTTACCACAATACTTAAGGTGATCCTATCTATCTATTTACAAAATATTACTCTGCAGGAAAGTCTTAATGCATACTTCTGATATATTTTTGTTTGTAACAGTTTATTAGATTTTGAGGTACACAAGTTTGAGAGCTATTTTTGACCATTTTGGAGAGCATTGAATTAGTATTAATAGTTTGTGTGCTGTTTTGAAAGTAGTAACATTCCAATGTGTGGAATGTGTTTTTTATTCCTAGGTAATACATAATGTATGCATGTGAAACAGTATGGTTAAAGAAAAGTTTTTTTTTTTTTTTTTTTTCAGATATACTGCGACACATTGCCATGTATGCATGTTAAGTGATAATCATGTGGTTGTAGCATTACATGATAGGCAGGGAATATTTTTATGTAGACACTTGTTCATTATCAAGTTTATTGAAGTCATATTTTGAAGTTACGATTTTAAACTAATGTAAAAAATATATATGTAATTTATTAGGATTTATCACTAATGAAAGTGAGTGCTGTGAAGCAACAGATAATTTTAATTTGATATTTAGTAATTTTATTTATTTAAACATTTTACGTGCCATTGAACAGCAGAAGACTTTGGTAGAGGAACACGAGGGAGTTGGGCTAGGAGTCGGCTAGGGCCTGTTCAACAAACCATCCCAGAATTTGCTGCAGTGCTTTCGGAAATCTGTGCAAAACCAAAATCAGGATGGCCGGAGCCGGGGATTGAACCCAGATCCTACTGAATACGAGGCGAGTGTTCTGCCACTGCTCCACCACGCTTGGCTTGAGAGTCATTGTAAATACATGTGTGTTTATGGCTCTTTAGGCGAGTTAAGGTCATTAATTTTTTTTAGCACCTGTTTTGTTTGGTAGGTATGTGAAAGGTGGTCGTTATACATGAGAAGGGTGGTTGTTACGTACGAGAATGACCGCTGTGAAATATGAGACGTGCGTAAATAGCTTAATGAGTCAGGGTCGCTTTTTATGAAGTATTGTGGTGTCAGAGAAGCTGACCGCAGCATGGGCCCAAAATGCATTTTTTATTTTGTGAATTTAAGTGACGATTGTGTGGCTGAACTAATGTTGGGCAGAAAATATCTATAGTGTGAGACTGGTAAATACAAAAGAAATCCTAATGATCTTAATTTCAACATTTGGAACAGCTCGTAAACAGAGTCAAGATTTCATGACCCACTGAAGATGAACTGCGACAAGGGCAATGTCTGCACATACATGTTGACGCCGTGTCCGGTGAGAGTGAGGTAGGAACGTAACTGTGTTGGAATGCTCTGGGCGCCACCCGGTTAAGTGTGTAGCCAGGAACATGAGGCTCGATGGGTCGTGGTCTGTTCGTGCCAGCGTGCCCCTCTCTCACCTGGCGAGTCGAAACAGCTGCGTATTGAAAAAAGTAGGGAGAACCTGGAGAAAACTACACCTTACACGGACACTTATGGGGCGGTCCACACCCCCATACCCTAGGGCCTTAAGCGAGCCAGTTCCAAATGGCAAAACAAAGTAGAACACTGGGCCGGATAGTTGCACACGCGCATTACGTAATTCTTGCTGGACAAATCAGAGTCCCCGTAACATCACTTTCGTTCCGTCCGTCGCGGCCTTTGCTTCCAGACTGCCTCCTTCATGCACTGGTAGAGGGAGGGGGCAACGAAGCCATGTGTCCTGCACTCGCAGATGGCCGTACGGCGGCCGGGATGGCAGGTGTCGCACGTTGGTGTCAAGTTCACACACACCCTGCAGCCGTCACTGATACGCCGCACACGCTCAAGTACCGCACATCTGCCATTACCAATCAGCGCACACCTGCCGCTGACACTTTGCGAACACCTGCTGCGACCAGGCGCAACTCCACGTGGCCTGTGGCATGGTACGACGACATAAGCCCCCCTCCTGAAGACGACTGGTCACAGCGGGTGTGTGCATTCGCTATGTACTTTGCTGCCGGAGTTGCCCCCGACGACTGAACACTAGGGTCTGCTGTGGGTCAAAGGCTCCGGCTTCATCTCCTGAGTCGTCGGGTGGTGCACAGCAGGTCTGCTGTCTTGGGCGAGGTCGTAGGTTGTAGGGCTCCCTTCGGTGTCTGTTAGTATGAATCGAGAGAGTAGACATTGGTGTGCCGGCCGTCGGTAACACCAGCATGTCCTGGGATGTTGTGGTCTTTACGTCCTGACATTCTGCCACTGCCATCTGTACAGTAGGCGCCGATGATTGAGGGCCACCAGCCATGCCCCACTCTGGAAAGCGGCGAACTTGAGGACAAAACCAGGCAGGTGTTCGCCGTCTGCATTTCCGTTCGTTCCTCGGTTCGGGGTTGACCCCTTCTTCCTGCTGGCCATTTGTGCTAGGCTTGGACGAGTGTAACTGGGGTTGCCTGCTGCGTCGGCATCGTGGTGACTCTTCTGGTTTCTCGATGTGTATGGTAAAAGTCGTACTCTCTAGTGTCGCATCCAGTTCCCACACTTTCCGGACTATGGGTTGGAGTCTCGGCTCATCCTCATCAGGTATGGTCACTATTGGTTCGGCTTCCTGCAGCGGTGTTATGACACTAGGCGTCGACGGGAGAAGTAACGCCAGCCCCGGAGTCTTGTCACATCAGCTTTGCGAGTGTTTGTCACTCTCCTCTTGGAGTGGTGTCTCAGTTTGTGGGTGTAAGGTGTCCTCCGGTGGGGCCTGTGTCACACCGTCTGTATCTGTCTCCTCGTCAGCCGGCATGATAGGAACCACCCTTAGTTCGTCTCGATGGATCTTTTGGAGGCGCCTGTCCTAATCTTGGACCAGGTAGACGTGTTGTCCTAGGCGTTTTCGCACTGTGTGGGGTCCTGTCCAGCGAGGTGCTAGTCCTGCACATAAGTTTTATGTGCCGGCCAACAATGGCTGATTCCGAGCATATACCAGTGTCCCTACCTCGAAGGGTGCAGGCGGGTTCTCCGACACTTGCAGAATTTTTCGCGCATACGCCTCTTGGTGTTGGCCGGCAGCAGTGAGTTTGGCGTCTTGGCGCTCGCCCCAGTCCTCTGCATCCTGAGGGACCTCTGGCCTGGGTTCTCCTGGAAGCGGTACGTTGTGCCCCTACACGAGGGTTGCCGGTGCCTGCCCTGTGGCGGCGTTCACCCGACGTCTGAGACAGAACAGAGCCTCGTCCAGATGCTGGTCCCATTGTGAGTGATCTTCTCCAACACGCAAGCGGAGTGGACCTTCAGCTCCTGGTTCCGTCTCTCTGTTGGATTAGCACGAGGGTGGTATACCGGTGTCGTATGGTGCTCCAGTTGTAGTTCGCAGCACCACCTCCTCCACTGCCTACTGAGAAACTGTGAACCATTGTCTGTAAGTAGTGTTTGGGGGTACCCCCATCGTGCAAAAAATTCCTTCTGGAGCACTTTTGTAATTGTCTGACTACGGATGTTCGTTAGTGGATATGTCTCCACCCAGCGAGAGAACATGTCAGTTACCACTAATATTAAACAATATCCCTTGGTGGTGCGCGGATATGGTCCCATCAAGTCCGATGCTACAGCTTCGAAGGGAGTAGTGGGAAGGTGGGACAATTGTTGTTCGGTCCCATCTGCTCTTCGTGCCTTTTTCCGCTGGAAGTCCTGGCAGCCTCGTACATAATCCCGCACATCCACTCTTGAGTCCTGGCCAGTGGAAATACTGCATTACATTCTGAACTGTCTGATCTACCCCGGGATGCCCTGCTAGTGTATCACTGTGTGCGAAGTTCAAGACTATCTCTCTCGCCTCGGGGGCCACAAAGACTTTCCATGCTGTCTCCACACCTGGCGGCCTCGTTTCTAGCACTTGATCCCTTACTCGAACATGCTCCACATTACTCTCGGTGCACTTGGCTATTAAGCGCAAAGCTGTAGGAGATGTTTTTTGTTTGTTAAGAACCTGATTATTCACAGCAGACCAGGTAGTCGGTCTGAACGAATGCGTGATCACCTGCAGTGAGGCGTGTTCCTTTGTTTCGACTTTCCTCTGCTGAGTTGAGGGACGCTCAGGAGGAAAAATCACTGCCTCATCATGGTCGTCCATGATGGTTCGAGCCAGGTTTGGATCCATTGACTAGTGATCTGGGAGTTCATTGTCAAATCCGCTGACATGCTCAGTCGTAAAATCAAACGACTGTAGTAACAGTGCCCAGCCGATGAGTTTACCCCTCCTTCCCTGCATCGTGTCCAGCCACGTCAGACACTTGTTGTCCGTCCGTAACATGAACTGTCTTCCTTCTAGGTGAGGGCGGTACTTACGATGAAACGTGTTCACGTTAATAGTGGAACAAGAAATATAATATTGCGTGGCAACCGCTGTGACTCTTCCCCCCGTTACATTTGACGCGCCGTTTGCACGCCTTGTGAGATTACACTTTTTATTCTGGTCTATATATTCAGTGCAGACGTACTTAAACGTATTTATTCCATGGATAAACTGTGATAATAGTAATTGGTTTGTTCTGAGTGAATATTACGTTACGATTTCGCTAAGCGAAACTGTTGTGATTGCGAATTTCCTGTAGCAGTACTGTTGCGGTTGCTTGTAAGGCAGACGGTAATAATGGCGTGGGTTACGCTACCTTAAACTTGCTGTGACTTTATTATTAAATATTTTTTGTGCTACGTTGGAGAACTTTGATTATTTTAAGAACTTACTAAGCTTAAAATAGAGGTTATTAGAAGTTCGTAATGGAGAAATGGCATAATAAAATTCCGTTGTTGGTAAAATGAAACCAACGGTAGACATTGGGGAGAATGATAGTAATCAGTGTGTGAGTATGCTTAGGGAACATGGACTTATGTAACGAAACGAAACACTTACCCCTTTAACTGGTGTCTGCCCGCACCGGGCTTCTGCACGCACAACTATCGCCGTGACTCCTCGAACTCAGACTAGACGAATGTTGGCTTGCAACAATTTGCAAGCGCCGTACACTAGCGATGCGTTGTGAGTGTTTGTGGAAACTCCTATTAGACTGGTGGCTCCCTCTTTTTAAACTTAAATTTTCGTGTGTCGTAAATGAGGCGCATTGATACTTGGTTGGACTATTTACTAAGCACTGTGTTCATCCTCATGAACTCTATTATTCCCGAGAGAGGGGATGGTGGTGGAATTCCTTATATACCGAGTCCGGACCTTGGTGAGGGGTCTCTTCGTCTGGTTAGGGCCAGATCATCACCGTCGCGTCCTTGGTTCATTGCCCGGGATAGCGATCATCGATTTATTATGGAAGTAAACTACTTTTTTGTGAGGCATCGACGAAATATTTAAAGTTAAGTATGTTTTCCATGGGAGGCTTATTGAGGATAGTTACTGTGCCGTGTTGGAGGACATAAAAGGACCGAAATTGGGGTCAGATCGCCCACTAGGCAAATCATTATTTGTTTATATTTAGGGCATATTTTGGAAATTTGTGTAATGGATAATGAATATCTTTAATGTTGCGTGGCGTCATGAACTTAGTAAAAATCAATGTTTTCTTTCTTAGGCGCATGATTAGTTGTATTTATCCCGGTCGCATCCTATGTGTTAAAAGGGAAAATGTCATTCAATGACTTGGTAATTTTAAACAGTAAAACATGAGCAAATTGTTATTGCCTTGTTAATTACTTTGGTACATAAGGGAATAATGTTTATAGTGTGTTAAATGTCGATATTGTACCAGATGTTACATAAAACTGAGAATGTCATTTATAAGGATCTATATGAGTGCTAGGTTGGATGCACCTTTACATTGTAAATTTTCTTATGATTCAAGGTGAGAGCTTACTGTATTTTCGGCGAACATTGATCCAATACCTTGGTGAAATTATTAAAATACGTTGTACCTTATTACCTTTTTCTATAATATAATAAATTGTTTATATTGAATTCTATTGGTTTTTCCATTAAGTTCATCCCCTGGAGCATCAACCCACTTGATAATGAGTGTTTACATTTTCCTGTAACATTGGCAGGTGGGCGAATTATTTTCTGAATGATTGCTGGGGTGCAGTGGTGTACCTATTGTGTTGCTCTCCCCTCAGGGGTCGTTACAACGAAGAGCCCAAACTACCACCAGGTACTCTCGCTCGTTGCTGTGATAGCGACATTCTGCTTCTACAAACTTGGCACTACTGTAGTTGATAATGAGTCGTGACCCGTCGTCAGCTAGCTGGTATAGCACGGCGCCGGCACCTTCCGTGCTGGCATCGGTCTGGATGTAGAGGCGCTTCTCAGGGTTGATGCGAGACAAAGCATGATACTGGGTGAACTGCGATTTCAACTCTTCAAATGCCTTCTGGGCACGTTCGTTCTAGGCATATTTTCTTTTTACAGACAACAAGTCAGTGAGAGGGGCGGCAATTGTGGCGAAGTGCGGTTTGTAGTTCCTCAATCAGTTCGTTATTCCAATGAGCCGTTGCATTTGTTTCCTGGTCGTCGGAAATATGCTGTTGGCAATTTTGTCCAGGTGTTCGGGATGGGTGTAGTTACCATCCGGCCGGATCACGTGCCCCAGGAAGTCGACGGAGGTTCTATAGATGTGGCACTTCTGGGGAGAGACGACAAGTTGGTGTACTGCCAGTCGTTCTAACACTAAACTCAGATGGCGTACATGGTCCTCCTATGTCCAGGACCAGACGATAACGTCGTCGAGGTATACTGCGACAAACTTCCCGATGTACCCCTCCAGCACCTGCGTCATCATGTACTGGAAGGTTGAAAGAGCGCACTTCAGCCTGAATGGCATCTTCCGAAACTGAAAGCGGCGTCCGTCTGGTGTTGTATAGGCTGTCTTTTCACGGTCTTCTGGACGTATCAGTATTTGCTAATAACCTGACTTTAAGTCTAACGTCGAGAACACTCTGCCATCACCCAGTCCTGCCTAAGGCCTCATCAACACTGATCCGCGGGGGGGGGCACTCTCTGTCACCAGGTTCAGCGGACGGAAATCAGCACAAAAGTGCAGTGTACCATCCTTCTTCGGCACAAGTACAATGCGGGCATTATATCGACTGTTGGACGGTTTGATTACACCTTTCCTTTAGCATCTGGGCGACTTGCTCCCGGATGACTCGTTCATGCATCCCATAGCCTCTGGGGCCAGTGTAGACTGGGTCTGGGTTACGTGTCAATATGGGGTGCTCAGCTACTATGGTTGTCTGATGTAGAGAGCTTGTATCGCTGTCCTGTATTCGGCTGGGACCTCGTTGTCCAGGTCGCCCAGGTGAATTGTGTGTTGGTTGGTATTCGGCCGCTGGTCGACAGCATACACTGTTCGTCGTTCCCCGGCTCCCACGTGTACCCTCTTCGCCGCGACCTCTATCACTGCTGCTTGTTGCTGCAGCCATGGTTGCCCCAGCACGACTGGCTCTCGTAGGCCGTCCACGACCAAGGCTTCGACTTGAGACGTCTGGAAGCGTATCCTGATCGTCAGGTCGGTTACGCCCTGTGGGGCACTGTGCTTCTCTCTGGTGGCCAGCTGTAGCATGCAGGGTCCAGGTCGGATCTATGATGGATTAACGAGTGTGGATGCGACGAACGTATGGCTGGCGGCAGTATCAACTAATGCAGCAGTTGGTTGGTTGTTGACTTCGATCGGGTTGCGGAGTAACTGATCCTCCTCGACGGCTAATTGTCCCAAAAATGGCTCTGAGTTGGTGTTGGTCGTGATCAGGTGTGTCTGGCGATTGACAGCGGGGAGGTCAGCATCTGGCCTGCCCCCCTCCCCAAGACTTAGGCGTTTCCCGACGGCGAGCATGTGGCATTCCTAACAGGGCAGTCGCGGTGCCAGTGAAACGTGTGCGCTGGGCAGGTGTGTCCGACCGCGGCGCCTCAATCGTGTGTTGTTGTCTTCGGCCCGTTAGCATGGACCCAAAATGCATGTTTTATTTTGTGAATTTAAGTGTCAATTGTGTGGCTGCCGGGAACTACTGTTGGGCAGAAAATATCTATTGTGTGAGACTTAAATACAAAAGAAATCCTAATGATCTTAATTTCAACATTTGGAACAGCTCATAAACAGAGTCAAGATTTCATGACTCACTGAAGATGAACCGTGACAAGGGCAATGTCTGCACATACATGTGACACAACTCTGGTATAATTTGGTAAGTGGCTGTATTTGTTGTCCTCATTGCAAGAACACTCACTCACAAATGGCAAGTGTGTCTATTGTTTCCAAGGTAGCAAGTGTAACCATTAGATACACAATACACATTTTGTTCAGTCTATTCCACAATCAAGTGCACAGTTCTTAGAGTATAGTTCTCTGTGATCAGTGCTGCATCATTAATTGGTTTCAGTTTCTTTTAGCCTGCTAACATCGCTTTGCGTTTGAACGTTCCGCATGCTAGTTCATTGTTGCACATAAAAAAGTTATTGCTCTTGGTTTCTGAAATGATATTTATATGCTGTTGAAAAGGGTTCTTGTTTAAGGCTGGCTACATGAAGCAATTAAAAATGGTAATATTAAATCTGAATACAGTATATAAAATAAGCCTGTTTGTACCACATATTTGGTTATACAGTACTGCAGTTCTTAATGTCCCCTAGCATGAATAAATGAAAAATTAATCACGTCCACAATGTTGTGAAACTAAAACCTATCATGCTAGTCGAAATTATGACTTAAAACACCAGCATTATAGCAGGCATATACTGTACTTGGAATTATTTTATCTGATAGATGCCATGCAGGTAGATATAACTCATCTAAGTTTGTAAAACTGTTCCCCATACTGGATAAGCCAAGTCACCATTCCATAATGTGGTTTTGTATGCACTTCATGGTAGTGTTTTATTCATTCATAAATCTCTGGGTTAATGCATGTATAAAATGTTGTTGTACGCCATAAGTTGTACACCAGATGTCGCACTCACCAAGCATACGAGAAACATACAAGGTGAATCCTTGAAAAATGGGGCAACGCCTCACATGGCCACACAGCTGCAAACAAAGTAAGCCTATTCTCGTTACATAAAAGCCTTATTCACCTTTTTACATTTTCCTTTCTACAATCTATGTTGTAAATATCAAATTTTCTGTTTAGATATGGTTAGTTTAAATGCATGAAACCTTTGACTATCGTTTCAACCGAAAACTAGGCATAGATACGAAAAAAAAATTACTTGTATTCTTGATTTATTCTTTAAAGTAATTTCAAACAAGGTTTTACAAATCCATCACGGCATTACATTACATGAAATCACTTGCTTTGGCCACTCAGGAACTCGTAGATTAAAGAACAGACAGAAAAACCTCTTGAAGAAAAAGTGAAGAAAATAAATTTAGCATTGATGATGTCCACATGAAGATTACAACGTTCCCACATCTCAATAAACAAAAGAAGAATACTGTGTGATGATAACCAGACCCAGGCGCCTGAATGGCCACACTTACAGGCGGAAGAAAAATTCGTTAGTTCTATAACATCCCAAATAGGTTGCAAAGAAAAAAACGCAGTGGATGCTACCTGTGCATGTTCAATTTGCCACTCCCGTTAACACATCACTACAGTTATGGGCCACTGCCCCACAGTTACTTCCATTTTTTCCTTGCAGAAGACTAAACGGACAAGGGCTACACACTAGTTGCGTCCGGACATCCCGAGAACTAGGTAACAACTCTTAAAAATCTATGTGCATCGCTACTCGCATCCCTCTAGCCTGACCTTCATATGTTTTGCTCCTATTGGCTACACAATATCCACTCCACCCTCTGGAGACTAAATGAAACCCACTCTTTGTTATTGGGCGTCCAGCAAACCTAATTATGCTATACACTCGCAAACAAGAAAAACTCTGCATGTTGTTACCCGGCTGACCGGCCATAACTGGATAAAGCTAAACCCTCATGCACACCTGCCTAAAAAAAAAGTGTCTGCTTCTTTCTTGAGTTCCCAAAGCAACAGAACACATACCCACATGCATAAAAACTTAAAATAACTAATTAAATTTGTTCCTACATGTATCGTTAAAATTAACATCAGTGTGTATATACAGTGAAACCCTCTTAAGAAGTTTCCCATTTAAGACGCCCGCCTACTGGCCGTGTGTTTGTGTGAGTGAGGCACGGCACGAAGGGCGATGTTGACCAGCTCATGTGACGCGGTATCACCTCTAGCGCAAGACACTGAAACGGCGTGCAGTGGTATCGTAGAACACTCGCCTGACTGACACTTTCAGTGGTGACCCCATCTTTTTATTGGTGGAAAGTTTTAAGGAAAGTCCAACGCAGGGCTCTATACTAGTTTCGCAGACATTCGTCCACAATATTGTGAGGCACGGCAGTCTGAAAATG
>PNEQ01004674.1:12120-30168 GCA_003012365.1 Medauroidea extradentata
AGTGTTGAAGGGCTTAAAAATGTAGTTTGCAGCACACGTGATGTGTTGAAAGTTGTATTCCGTCCTGGCCTGAAATGTTATTTCTTTTCGTGCGAAACCCGCGTGAGCACACGTGGAACAGTTTGTTTATAAAACGTGTATTTCAAACACACTGCAACGCAGTTTGAGAGACATGTAGACGGGCGCCTTAAGAAGTTTCCCATTTAAGAAGTTTCCTGCTTAATTAGACAAATAATTTTGCACCTTGCCTATATGAACAGGTATAATTTAACCCTTTTAAGAAGTTTTCCTGCTTAATAAGCATTATTTCTTCCTGTCTCATCACAAATGTCTTAACAGAGTTTTACTGTACTAAAATTAAAAACATAATAGGAATTAGAAATATAAACAAAATAATATTAATACATTTATCTCGTATCCCCTCTGAACATGAATAACCTACAGTGTTACAGTGTAAGTGCTTGCCTTCCAACAAGGCAATCTATGTTCAGTTCTTCGCGGAGCAGGGGCGTCATTTCAGGTTTTTCCAGGGGGGGTGGGGGGCAAGATTTTGTTTTCTGACGACAGTGACCTTGTTGCATCTTTTTTATTAATTAAGCATGTATAAATTAGATACTTTAATAATAAAACTTCAGTATTATGTCCTTAAGTTAGCATTATTTACATTTAAAAATACAAAAAATATATTTATACACAAAAATTCCAAATCCAGGGGGGATGCCCCCCCCCCCCCCTGTAGCCCCAAATGACGCCCCTGTCGCGGAGTAAACCCAGATTTTGCCACATGGAAAATGGTGTCAGACATTGCAGTTGGTGATGAGGATATCTCTGGGATCTCCAGTTTCATTTGCCTCTATTCCAGCATCGCTACGTATTTACCAGTGCTGAATACCTATGGTTAAGTACATATTGATCATACGCACTTTCATTTCAAAATGTAAGGTCGTGTAGCGTTGTTTATCATAAAGTGAATTATGTAGTAAACATTACTCTTTGCAACATCCTGTTATAAACATGTATAAAATTAATTTAGTATACTGTATGTGAATATTTTACACTGATGAATCACTTTAAGGGTTGTGTTAATGTCAAGGCTTAAGACAACACAACCCATTATAATGCAGCTTGGTTCTCACTATCTGTAATTTTTGTTGGACTCTCTCTAGGGTCATACCATCATCATAACACTCTATAACATTTCACACACTGACATTTCTCCTATTTTCACCAGAATTAAGTTGAATTGAAGGGTAAAAATTGGTCAACATGAAACTTTATATGCATGTAACATTTGGGAATCAAGCAGTTTGAACTCGTGCAGTTTCTCATGTTCATAACTGTAAACTA
Organism: Medauroidea extradentata; assembly: GCA_003012365.1. NCBI lineage: Eukaryota > Metazoa > Arthropoda > Insecta > Phasmatodea > Phasmatidae > Medauroidea > Medauroidea extradentata. Next base: position 13,468 of record PNEQ01004674.1, read on the forward strand.
GATAGTTGTGGGTATTGAAAACTTTTATAAAGAATGCAGAAACTTCTGCAGTCATTTGGTATTTAGAAATGCGAACAAGGTTTTGGTGTTGTGTTTTCACAGCAAGTATGCTGATAGTATTACTTAAAACTTAAGACCAGCAGTGTAAAAGGTTGCGTTACCTTTGACAATTTGTCGAGTATGTCTGTCGTGGATGAGGATTCTTCACGCTGGCACGTGTTCGCAGCTCCACTAGTGAGAACAACAGCCAGTCTGGTGAGTAGCAGTAAAGTTACTAGTTGTACTGTCCACTTCCTGCAAGGGAACACACATCTTCCTTGTTTTGAATAGACAGGTGCAGTGTTGTCAGTGCTATGATTGCCAGCAGTAAGCTTAAGAAAAATTTTTGTAAGAATGTGTGATCCTAATACGGTAATGTGCATGATTTAAAATACTAGGAGAGCTATAAAATTTTTTAATTATTTTTCAAAATATCAGGGATGAATATCATTGGTTACATTGTTTTATAATGAAGCACAAAAATCTCATTGCGTTTCCTTGACTTCTTTACTATACTTCTGCTTATGAGGTAACATGCCTGTGTGTGTGTGTCTGTCCGACCTCTTAAAAAAAAACTTCTAAACACATGGACCGAATTTCATCACACACGTAGTTCCAGGTAAGCTTATAACTTTTATGTGTTTTGTTTATGAAGTGTTCATATTTTCAAAATTGTTGCCATTTTCATGTTTTTGATCATCCAAAATGTGATGTATCTAAGAAACTATTTTCAGAATTTCATCAGACACTATAAATGTTTAGTGTTTAGTAATGAGACGTGACTTTTATACATTTTGTTCATAGTACCATGTTCATATTATCTCAGTGGCAGCCATTAGAATATTTTTGATCACATAAGATAAACTATATATGAACCATTTTTCATAATTTTATCAAACACTGTACATACATAGTACACAGCAAAATAACTACTTTTTTATTTTGTTAAGGCAGTGTTAATGTTATCGAAACAGTGTATATTTGAACACTTTTTGATCACATAAGATATCTAAAGGAACCACGTGTGTATCCAAATTATTATATTTGGACAAGGTCACGCTCGTTAACAGCAGACTGAGCCCAATTTATTAATCACTCCAATGATTATATTGTTCAACAGTAGTGCCAACTTCACATAAAATAACTTCTATTGACACCTACAATTTCCCTGTGTATAGGTCGAAATTGCCTTACAACACAAATTTCATCACTTAATTCACATACCCATAGTATACATTCTGTATTTAGTTCATACTGTACTCAGTTTGTAAAAGTGGTACGCCTTTGATATTTTTTGATTACATGAGAAATCTGTGGAACAACTTTACTATATATAATCAAATAAAGTACACAGTTAGTACTAAGTAATGTAATGTGACTTAAATGTTATTTCTTAATGCTGTTTTAATAGTGAACATCCAGAGGAGGGGGGGAGGCAGTTGATAATATATTGTGGTCTGTGATAAATTCATGATAAACACTGGACTGTATTCTGAAGTTTCCGCTCATTAAACTACTTGTGCTGCTAAAGTGGGATGCAGCAAATAACAAATACCATGTACTACCTGTCCTGGAGTGATTGTTCATGCCACTGCATATTGAGGATTTCCTGACAGCAGTATGTATCATAGACCTACAGATAACGTTTAGCGTATAGTGTACTAGCCTATGTCTGTAGTGTTTATGATGTGGTAATAAGTGTGCACTTATTGGCAGCAGTAAAAATTCAGATTAACTTTTCGTAAGATGACAATCACCAAATAGGTTATTAGCACACATATTTCAAGTGAAAACAGTGTTGATGTAATTAATAGCAAAAAAGACTGCATTTTTGTGGATAGAGTGGACAGTTTAATAATTCATTTTGGAGCCAAGAGCACTAATAGGGACAGCAAGAGAGAGAACAATACCAAAAGTTTACATGATGACATCTGAGTGAAATGAAGACTTGGCACACCCACATTGAAATGGAAATGAAATGCTACTGTTTGAAGAGTAGCATTTTATACACAGTTACTGCTCTTCAAGTTTGGTCAGCGGAGTGCAAGAAGCGTCTGGTGCTTTAACAGTTGCCACCCTCTTTTCCAGTTTTACTCTCCTTTCTACAAAAGAAAGGAAAAAAAGTTAAGGAAACAAAGTTAAGAAGTTCTGTAAGTGTCCATTACCAAACATTAGGGCCACGCACATTTCTGCCCATGCACAGCCTCTGGAGTTAGCTTATTGAGTAAACGTAAATCAAGCCTGCGACAGTTAGCAAAAGAAATCAATAATGAAATTTAAAAACGCACTTTCCCTTGTAGCGCTTGCCATGAATAAGAGGGGTACACTGTACTCTTGTCGTCCTAGTTGTGGTGCTCATGTGTACGCCCCTGAATTGTGAAGGTGTTAAAACATGAATACGTAATTTTAATAATTAAGATATTATGTAATATTACTCTACACATGTGACCGATTTAAATAACCCTATATTTCATTGTTAAAATGTTCAGCAGTGTTTTCAGAAAGATGAAGGAGGTATACACCGCTCAATAGTGACTTGTTACACCCACATTTGTTTGGAGTTTTATCCATACCAACCATACAACATTCCCTAGAACTCCAGGTTTGGGAACTAGTATATTTAACATCAGTGTAAAGTGGCCTCTTTACCGATTGGTTTAGTTTGTAATAAAACCTTAGGTAGTATCCAGACTTCACATGACATGTAATCTGCCTGCAGCTGGGAGATGTCAACTCCTGAAACATTGTAACAAGCTTGTCAGAGGAACTGTACTGTTTCTTCTTTCTCTTCATCATTGTGTAGACTAGTTTTGTGTCTTCCTAACTGTGGTGTCCCGAGGTTTTCTCAGTTTTCTTGGTTTTTTCATTTGGTTATACACATTGAATGTTGATGTTTTATTAACTTAATTTTTGTGTTTAGCATTTGCATCTTTGAGTTTACCAAATGTAAGCTCAACTTTTTCGTTGTTTCACTCTTTATTTTCTGGAATGACATAACACTTTAGTGGCTTACGTTAACAATATTTCGATTACTCAGACTGAAAAGAAATTTTTTTTCTAAATTTAGAACTTTTTTGAAACTAAATAAGTTTGTATGAACAATTAATGTAGCATTTTGTGTGTTACTTTATTATGCACCACAGAATAGGGATATCATCATTACAAAATAATACAGATTCAAATTCTTGTAAATTGCTTAGTGATACGTACAAATCTCCAATAATTGTGATTTATTCTTACAGTGATACTTTCAGGCTGCAGTTTCCTGTTTGTACTATTTTTGCAATAGTTTTTTTAAATCCCAAAATGTTGCAGATACAAAACTGTCACATACAGTAGATGTGATGGAAATTTTTTTTACCATGTAACTTTATTTTTCAAAGAAAAAATATAAACACACACGCCTATAAAAATATTTACCAACTTTAAGAAAATTTCAATAAGTCGACAACTAGCCAAAATAGGGAAGATTCCTAGAAAAAAATATTTAATGTTTACCTTATTCTTCTGAATTGTTTTGGCACTAAATGCAGCCAGGCAAAGCAATAGCTCAGTGAACATTGTAATTTTCAAATTGTTCAGCTTTATAAATGCCATATTTTCAAACGCGCCACAAACATTGAAAATGCGTTCTTATTGGCTAACACATGTATGACGTAGTCTTGTTTTGGTTAGCCACCGCACACCAGGCACTATAGTGTGTATTGGAATTTTTCAACGAATAAATAAACTAATAACATTTAGCGAACCCGGTTACGTAAAAGTTAATTCTGGGAATTCACCCATTGTTTAGGCATGCGTTGTAGATTTGGTAGCCGACAACAAAGATTTATTTCACTTGAGTTGATTTTAAAGTAGTGAATACAACAATGTTGGCCTATTAGTAGCTCTCTCAAATTTCGACGTTTTAGTTATAGGTTTGAGTTTATGTAAATTTAATTTAATTTCCAGAGAGAAAATAACTTACTACGAATTCAGTTTAATGTTTCAGATCCTATATATAATCATAAGTTTAGGTTTAAAAGGTCAAACAAATTAAGTTCACATGCGTACAAAAAGTGAACCTATCGAGCTTACGTTTGGAATGCGTTTAACCAAGCCTGGCACTGACTATGATCGACATTCTAGTTGCACGAATCGGTAAAATAACATGGCAGATCAATTATTTTATTACAAGTACATTTCTTCTCTCAGTAATTTTTACGTTTCTCGTGAACGTCATTGAGACAGCTGTGCTACCATCTCGGGGCAAGTTTCGCAACATCCCGCCCACCCCTCGGATTATCTTCCAATCACGGGTGTTTGAACTCGCCTATTGGCTAATGATGTTGCCACAGTCAGTGGAACCGCCCAAAACACTACAGCTGTAGAGATTTCGTCGCAAATTACACGCTATTGACTGCAGTTTTTAACTTAAAAGAACTTATTTATATAATGCTAACCGTGTCATGTTGTTCATAATACAGCACTACATACGTATACTGTATTTTTGTCGTTAATAGCAGACTATTAGGTTTCTTCTTGAAGCTTAAACCATGCAGTCCGCCTTGATTTATCAGACGATGCTAAAGTTAAGATTTATTCCGAGTAAATTGAATTTTATTGCTGCGAAACAAATTATTATCCACATTTATACCCTTCGAAAAAATTTTACTGCATAAACTACTTTATTTCACACAATTTCATGACTTGGACGTATGTTGCTGTCGTTTGTGTGTTACGAACATTTAAGTGTACAGTATCGTGACGTCACAGAGAATTCAACATGGCGGTTCACGTTTTTGTGCAAAACAGAGTGCTCATTTCATTTAAATTTTTCTGGAGCTATACATACAGGCGCAATGAAAGAAAGTATGGTACCATTGTTCATTAAATTATACGTGCTTTTGAATAAAAATATAATAAAAAAATAGGAATTTTCCCTATTATAAACATTTTTGCTTTGAAAACATTAGGCTACAAAGTAAGAAAAAATTTCTACAAATCTATGTGTTTTACTATATCTGTTCCAGTTTCGGAACTAAAATAATACTGTTATGTTCAGAAAAAAACTGTATCTGGGTACTTGTAGCCTTCGTGGAATACATAGATAAAACCTAAAGTACCTTACTCACATTGTATGTTCTAGTTGATACGGTGTTCATTCAATGACAGGATAGTAAGTGTCGTTAAGTGCATTTATGAAATCTTTTAGAAAATGGAGGTTATCACTGAGTCAGTGACCTATGATTACATCAAATAATGTAAATGTTCTGAGGTCATGTGTTATCATCTGAGGTCCAGTGTTATGGCGTTCGTACAACTATACTGCAATAAATTTAATTATGTCTAGATTATTGTAAGTTCAATGTTCACCGAGATAGGTTGTGATGTGTGTAGACAGAAAGTCTCACGAAAGACTTAAAACTAAAATGATAGCCCTCCCGTTTTATGAAATAAAGTGAATCCCAACAGAATCACTCTTAAATATTAAGCACGTATGTGGAAACAAGTCGGCAAGAAAGATGTGATGTTGAAACACACCATACAAGCAAGGAAAATAGAGAGGTAATGTCACTGTTCTAAGCAATTAGCCAATTAAGCAAAATTTTTAACGGTCTCGTCACAAACGCAACTCTATTTTCTCGTCCTGTGCCACGGAAAAATACCCTTAAAATATATTCCGGCGAATAGATAAATCGTTGCCCATTTTTAATTGCTTCTTTAGTAAAAAACATTTCAGTTTTGTACTACTTCTGTATTTCGTAACTATTAAAAGCAGAAATCGTGAAATGTGTACAAGAAAACGTAAATAATCATAGTTCATAGAACACTGGATACAGATAAAGATATCCAACTTTTATGTTAATTCACTTTCACAATCCCGAAAATTGTCCAATGCTCTTGGGGCGCTGAATATACTTGTGTCGAGCTATTTACTAGTCGCAGATTTTCAGGCACTTTGCTCCATCACGTGACCACTTGCACCTGCGTATTTGTATATTTAATACATGTAGGTAAGAAGGGGAGGAGCTGGCATGATGTCACAAACTTGAAGCCGCTAGGTCGCCATCAAGTGGTTGGCAAGAAATGACTTGGATCCGATGTTTTGATTTTTATAGGTGATCAATTTTGTATAAATAGTCGGTGCAATGTGTTGTTAGTGATGTTTAAAGCCAAGTGTATCATTTGTATGAGTGTTTAAATTTCGTAACACACGATGGTTGTTAGTTATAACTCCTACAGTTGCACTAAATCATCTGAAAATGAGAAGTACTCCCCAGTTGCGCTACTCCAAGGTCGTGACCTACCACTCCCAGGCGAATTTAACTGTTCACAGGCCGGTAAGGCAACAAACCCAGAGACTGGAAAACAGCGCCAAGAGAGACGCGAAGGCGACACATACACAGCGCGCGACAATCAAAATAACTACATTGCGAAGTGGGTACCCGTAACGACGCGACCACCAAACCAGCTCAGGGTTGGTCAGCAAGTGTTCGTGAAGGAGCACCCGCTATCATCCGCACCGAAAAACGTCTGTGCAGGGCTCTGTCCAAAATGGAGTGGACCCCATATAGTGATAAAAGCGATGAGCGCAAACACTTACGTCATAAGGACGGGCCCACGCCGCACACGGAAGGTCTACAGAGATGACATACGCCATGCACAGAGTGTAGAGGCACACAATGCACAGCAAGACACAGAGCAGTGTGCGCGGATAGAAGAGCAACGGGTGCGCCCTGCCACACCAGGAGCCATAGATGTAGACACTCCGCGGTAAAAAGTCGCCCAAAGTCACAATGACCGGCCGAACATAGTGATGCACGACCCGCCACCAGAAATCGGCGACAGAGGGCAATACAACACTGCACCGCCTAGTGATCACAATATTGTATCAGGTACAGCAGAAGCAGACACCAGGCCCGCTGATACCACAATGGATTACGAGCCGAGCACAGGATATGCAGAGCAAATGGAAGAGGACACTGGGTCGACACCGCCGGGAGTCGAACAACACAGAACGACTTCGCGACGGCGACCGCGTGAGCCATCACCAGCAATGCAAACAACAGACCGCGAGGACGACGGCGGAGATAACAGCATGCCTCCTCGGCGCTCTAAGCGTGCACGCCACACCGCACCGGCCTGCAGCTGTTGCGCGTGCATCACTCAATGTCAAGAGCCATCCCAACCGGGGAAGCGACCCATACGGCACAGAGTGCACAGAATAGCGACCACTGCAGAACCACAACTCACTCGCTATTTTCTGCACGCTCGGCGCAACCCACCTGCGCCAACGTGTTGCGCTTGAGACAGTGTCCACGAACGGTCTCACCAGTGGGGGGCATTTGACGTGTGCTCAGCAGCCCACGCGTGTATCGCGACCGTTCGTCAACACACACCAGCATCACGGGCAGTATTCACAACAGCGACTCACAGTATTCGGAAGGCACCCGCATGCGCCCGGTACTGACGGGACCAACTGAGCGCTCAAGTTATTATGGCCACGTGGTTAGCAAGCAAACACAAAAGAAAGTGCAAATATTTAAAGTAAAATAACAAAATAAAACCACCGCAACACACCCCAACGCCAGCTAAACAAGGGACATTGGTCGTTACGACAAGCATTACGCCGTCGCTGATTACGACGTGCATAAATGCCGGGACAAATGTTGCCGGAAACAGACAGTGCAGGAGTTGCTAGGGCAAACTAAGAATGGAGAGGCAGTCTCCATATTTTTAGTAAAATATTGAGCACCCACAACTAGGGCAAACGATTTTACTCCGTAAAGTGCTTCAAAATTGTTCAACGACGTTGGACTGCTGAGAGCGGCCCAGACCGACAACCTAACAACTACAAAGACCGCACAACGCGCCGGAAATTTTTATACTTAAAATAAGAATAGTGATTAGTGTAGTATATCAAAGTGTTCTAGGTGTGTTAGTTTAAATAAACAGTAACAGCTCGGACTTAGAGAGACAACTTAACAAGCCAATCGGAGTGGAAGTGACGCCTCTGGGTCGTGTCAGGTGGGATGTCACAGTATAAAGTTGCCCGGCTTTTACCTGTTGGTGTGGGGGAGTGGGTCGGCGACCATGGGCCTTCCTGTCCTGACTCCGATGGCTTGTGTAAAGAGTAGCGGTCGTCCCTCGAAGCTGCTGCAGCGTCCTCGGCGTGTGCTGTTGAGAGACATCCACTACCACTACTGAAATGAATGTTGGAGATACAGATGACTCTTAAGGTACGGTTTATTGTGGTCACTCGTCCTAGAGCTGACCACCATGTACCACGCTACTGTTCTCGCCCGTAGCACTCGTAAGCGGAGAAAGTGGCGCGAGGCCAACAATGGAAAATACGGAAATCCTTAAACGGGTGCTGAAAGAGCTCTCCCCGACTGCGTGTCAATCCCTGAGGCCATGCAGAAAAAGAAAAGGTTCCGGTACGTTACTGATAAACTATTGAAAACTAAAATGACTTGATCCTAATAGATTAGGCCTCAGGGAGACTGGAACGTCCTCCACGCGCGACTTAACGCTCCTGTGATCCGGCGAAGACTACTGACATGGCGTCTGGAGGGAGGACACGGTAGCCCGCGTTTCCCGCCAGACTTGGTGGTTAAGCTCTTACAAGCTAAACTAAAGTAAAACTCACTACAGAATATCATCCAAAATTACAAAAACAATTATTAATACTCGTCTGCCCTTAGTTAATAACTGCCAGTCTGTATAGGGCGTGTTCAGAATTACACTTAAAAACGCAACAATGCACAGGAAAGCAATAACGAATAATATAAAAGCAATATTTGAAAAAGTAATTAAATTGTAGACATTGTAAATGTGACTGAAAGTCTACTTAAGTATTATTTTGTAAGATGTAACAAAATAATACGATGACGATTTTTGGTGGGCTTTGGCATAGCGTCCTACTGCCCTAATCAAAAACATCACTCACTCATAGAAAAATTAAAAAGAAGAATGTTTATTCTCATGATGCCTATAGGTCTCTAGAAAATCTGTAGAGTCTACAATGATATCAGTTTGCCTGAATTTAGCATGGATCAGTTCTCGTGTTCACCACTTTGTCACGTGTTTATGTAGTGGCGCGTTAAGCCCGCACGTTACATACATTACCACAACTTGCCCTGCAATTCCCATTAAATTAACACCTACTACGAAGATGATTGCTGGCCAGGCATTCAAACTCGTAGCTGGAAATTGCTACCTTGAGGTTGTTGGTGAAGCTCCATAGGCACGGGGCAGGGCATTCACGTCCCCAGAGACGTGAAGCCTGGCTGATGGAGCGTCCATGGTGAAGGAGGCGGTCACGTGTCTACGGCCGTCTGAGCCACTGTAGCCCAGCGGACAAACGGGCGTCCGCGGCACACGTCAGAAGGCACAAATAAATTAATTTCCCTATGTAACTTTATTTATGCAATTACAGCAAACACAATTATGTTAACATCTCCAAGGGCTCAATTTTGTCTTATGTAAATTTTAGTGTATTTTTATGTATACAACTTCAACACAACATGCTTATAGTGGCCACGCGAATAGTTTTGGCGGGCGCTCTCTGCTACTAGCGGGAGTGGGCGCCATTGCTCGGTAGTCTTGTCTCGGGCGTGTAGGAGGTCTGCCAGTTGTATGCTGCTCCTGGACCATCACCGTATCTTGTCGTATCAAATAGCTGCAATAGTGCTTTTTTCTAGTATTTTCAGTAACTTAGTAACATAACAGTAATTTAATCGTCCAGGAGTAGAGCCACCTCCATCCCTGCAAGCTCATGCACCCAGAGGTTTATCTTTTCAAAGTAACTACACAATCACGTAACTAATGTCCGAGTTTACCGTGTTAGCCACCCACAGGCTATAGACGTGGGGATTGATTAAGGCACGTACGTGCGATATACAGTGTGCCAATAATAACGCAATAAACCAGTGGTGAAACCTATTCATGCGGGTAAGTTATTTGGCCACGGCCACTTCATGTTCCTTCGGGAGCTGGTCCTACCAACCAGCCGCTTTCCAGCCTCACAACAACATACATCTCGATGTGGAGGATACAGAGGGGACTCGCAATATGGTCGGAAGACCCACGACCGTCACTAGCAGCAGACGGCACCCTCCAGGGCGTAAGTACGATGCTCTCACCCCCTCTGCCCTCACCAGCAACACATCAATGTGAAGAAGCATTTGAAAATTGATACTGTTCATTGCAAATGTCCAATAGTTGCCTACTTTTCACTTCTCAAGTACACACTGTTTTGCTACTCTCCCTTACATAAAACACATAACAAAAAATAAATAAATACTGCAGAGTGCAGCTGTGCATGGGGTTATCCATTCACTAGCCTTTGATGAAAAGAAAAACTACAGGATTATGTTATGGTTCCGCCTCTTTCATTTCTGAACATTTAAGCTTGTTACAGAAGTGAATTTCGGCAAAGAAAGCCTATTTGAAACAGTTTTGGGTATTGCTATATCATTCTACGATCATGATTTTATTAAAGACATTGTTTAATTAATTATTTAGACGAGTGATGCAAAGATTCCATTACTTTGCTCTACCTCTCATAGCCACTCAAATTTACGTCGGTTTTCTTCTTCGTCTTTGCATCCGAGCACACGAGCGCGAACGTAACTTGGTTGTACATAATCGCTTTCGAAGCAAACTCGACGTTAGCAGTTAGGTGGTTGATCTGTGTTATAGGTGATTCGGAATAAAGTGAACACACTAAAAAGCCCTGATTAATTTCTATTTTCTGCCAGTTTATATCTTTCCGCTGCATGTAAACATCAATGTTGCCACGTGCTTTTATTTACATAGGATCGTGCAATGTTTACTACAACATTAAACTGCTCCAATACATTTTAGCTACAATATCTACTCGTTAAATATACAGGGCTGAATATAAAATATAATAAAATGTAACCTTAGGTATAAATATCTGCGAGTTAATGTCTCATAACGCTGGTTTCTCTCCATCGACTAATTTTTACAACATGCACTATTGCCGTTACGAATCTCGTAAATGCTGGCATATTTTATTTGAATTTGTAACACAAAACCGTCACTTAAACACACACACACACACACGCAATTCAAGAATTCATGTTTCGTTCAGTTCTACTGCCACGATCAATGACGCACTACTTCAGAAACAATAAATAATGTATTTTTTTAATATGTGAACTAAAAAAGTATTTTGTTTCTAGGCTGGCAAACGTAAAACATAATTTACAGAATACCGATGGTTTCACATAATTTGGCAACGATATTCATAGTAATTTCCAATACTTTTGAATCTGTATCACGGCCGTAGAAGAACAGGTCTGGACACTCGCTTGGAAACTTGACCCCCTTGTTGTTTGGCTGCAGTTCACCAAGTTACCGAGAATATTGTGTTTTATTGGCGCTGATGTTAGGGCGGTAGGACAAAACTCTGCCCACTTCCTTCCCGCTAAGATAAACAATTTATCAAAATGTATTTTTTATTGATTTATGAAATAATTTCTTCGCTCAGAAATTTAAGAGAAGTCTCCAGCAATCTTTATTTACTTTATAAATTTAACAGTGGAAAAAAGTGGGCGGAGTTTGGGTCCGACCGCTCGGAAAACAGCGCCAAAAAGTACGACATTCTCGGTAACTTGACGAACTGCAGCCAAACAACAAGGGGGTCAAGCAAAATACATTGTTAGATAGGCGAGTGTCCAAACCTGTACTTCGACGATCGTGATCTGTATATACGCACAACGGACAAACACACCCAAATGATGCAAATGGCGGGGCGGCGAAAAAACGGCGAGAATCTTAACTCTGATGGTACCTGTCGGTGGAACTTTGAACTGTCTGAAGCGCGGCGCAAGCTGTAACGAGCAAGATGACGTGAGGTCTACGACAGTAATGTTAATTCTACTACAGGTTAGAAAGATCATTGTTTTAATTTTGGCACAGGGAAAATTTCTGCCACTTGAGCGCTGGTATCGCTAATGCACTAAACTGACCAATCACAGAGCTTTCCTGAATTTTATGTTTCATTAAGTTGATAGTTTAAAACGCGAAATTGGTTTCTTTTCACTTTAAAACTAAATTAAATGACAAATATTATTTCCAAGTTTATTTAAACTTAATTTTACTGCGGTTTCGTATTTGTCTGGTCTCTTAGCGATCGAAGTGAAACTTGTGGCAGAAATTTTCCCTGTGCCAAGCTCTCCCATAAGAAAACTTATTTTCTTTCTAACCAGTAGTAGAAGTAAACTTAACGACAGGGCTAAAATAAATATTTTGAAGTATATTAAATACAGAGAGGTTGATTTTATCTTATGTTCTTTCAATAATGTTGTATTCAAATAGGAAAATGCACGGAACTACATGCGATGAATCGCTACCAACCATACAAACAGTAAAGTAACTCTTGCTAATGGTGACGTATATGCAGTAATGGCTAGTAATTTTTTTAAAAGGTTATATCCTTAGTGCTCACTTTATTCCGAATGACCTTTAGCAGGGTTTGCGCACGAAGCAACTTTGCGGCAGTGGTATCGCTGGGCGCAAGGCGCTGTTGTCGCAAGCTGCACTCGTAACATAAGAGATGCCGATCTAATGAAACCATCGTCTCTATGGTGTCAACTGTCAACATAACCATACACAATACATTGTTATCAAACAAAGCTTAAAATGTTCCAGTCATATTAATCCTCTTTGTTTGATGAGTAGTATGAATAAGCAGTGTCATCCGTACTATTTAAGAAATTGCTGGAATAGCATTGACAGTGTTGTATCTTACATATTAAAGAATGTAATCTATAACAAAGGTAACTTACTGAATCATTATTTTTTGTAATAATAAGTTTATCCTACCTAAACCACCCAGCCCCTCTCACAGTCGCCAATCCATCTTGCAAAACATTCCATTCCCTCAATGTCCTAACAAGCATAGACTGTCTACCTCTCTCAATTCTCTTCTACACACTCTCAAATCTTCTCACTGTTGGTTCCTCTCCCCCTGAATGCTCCCTTAGTTAGCTTGCAGAGTAACTCTCCCCAACCACCCTCACAATTCATCACTCTGTACATTGTAACCAACCTTTCTATTCTCCTCCTGCCCTTCAGTGGTTTCCATCCCATTTCCTTCATCATTAGGACTGAAGTTCCTTTTCTCCTCACCATGTGTATTGTACAAGATAATTGGAGAGGGTGGGGGTCTGCAGGAGGACATTAACAAATTGGAACAGTGGACAAAATAAATTGAGATGAAATTTAACGTAAATAAAACTAAAATTTTGAGATTTACACAGAAAAGAAAGGTAGTCAGAGAGACATATAGATGGGGAGGACAGGAGATTGGAGAGGCGAACAGATATAAATATTTGGGAGTTAGTTTTCAGGATGACTTAAGATGGGGCGAGCAATTGAAGTGTGTTACAAGTAAAGGTAGAAGAGCGCTGGCCCTGCTGGGAAGGGTGTTAAGGGGCACAGACAAGAAAGTGAAAGCAAAGGGATACAAAACAATGGTGAGGCCCATTTTGGAGTATGCGGCGGCGGTCTGGGACCCATACGTGGGAAGGGAAGTGGTAGAGGATGAAAAGGTACAGAGAAGGGCTGCTAGGTGGGTCACAAATAAGTGGTAGACACAGGGGAAGAAAAAGGAGGATTTCAGACCATCAGTAATGGTGAGAGGACTGGGATGGGGCACACTGCAGGAGAGGAGGAGAGTGGAACGGCTGGTACAGATGTTTAAGGTGGTGAGGGCGGTGGGCACAACTGGGTGACAAGATACAGAGAGATATATTCAGCGGAAGGGGTGATCATGAGTGGAAGATACAGAGGGTGGGGAAGAGGACAGAGAGAGGAAAAAACACTATGATGGTGAGAACGGTGAAGGATTGGAATGAATTGGCGAGGGAGGTGGTTGAGGTGACGGGAGCGAGGGAGTTTAGGAACAGGTTGATGGGGTCGGAAAATTGAGAAGAGGTAGAGGTTAAGCAAATCCTTGCCACAGGGCTGAGGCCCAATTGCAAGAAGAAAAATTAAAAAAAAAAAAAAAAAAAAAACCTGCCTTTTGCACTTATTCATTATCCATTTCACTGCTTTTCTCTGTACTTTCTCTAGTTCTTGTATCTCCACATACAGCTGCATATTTGTTTTGTGTCACATCGGCTTGCTATTTATTTTAAGATATACTAGTCTGAGAATTTGATTCTACCCATTTAAATTAAATTTAAATATTTTGTCAACATACAATTCATGCAGTGCATATTTGTAAACTAGTTCCTAGTAAGAAACACTTGAAAATGTGTACCATCCTACACCAATTGATAAATAATAGTTAGGCTATTAATATTTATTCTGTTAGTTATGCAGTAATTGTTAATTGTGCTGCCTGCCCTGGAGCCTTGGCACAAACAAGGATAGAGATTATTCAGTACTGTACCCTAATCATCCTGAACCATCTTTCAATCATTGCCCTGACCTTCAGTGTGCGCTAACTCAACTCTTTCATCATCAGGGATGACCTAAAATACTTGTCTCTTTCTTATCCACCTACTTATCCGTGACCCATCTGGCTTCCTTTCTCTGGACCTTCTCTAGCTCCTGCACCTCTACTCCCATTTATAGGTCCCATATTGTAGCTGTATATACCAACATTGATCTTATTGTAGGCCAAATTCCTTTTTCTTAACCTCACAAATTACCTCCTTTAGCACCCATCCCAACATACCTAAGAATTCCATTACCTTGGAAACCACTTTCTGCACTTGCTTAGTATGCCCGAGATCACACTTGCAACTGCATACCCAGGGTAGGCTACTTATGATCTGAGGCACCCCTTAGTATTTTCCCCCTCCCCCCATTTATTTACCCTTCCTTACTCCCTTATATTTTGTTTCTAAATCTTTCGTTTTCTTCTCATTAATTGTCATATTATCCAGACAGTCCACCTTAGTTTCTTTATGTCTTCTTGCAACTTGTTTTCCTCACTTACCTCTTCATAAATCACACAATTGTCTGCAAACAGCTACAATTTCCTACAGACACTTATTCATATGCTGTTTACAATGATGGTACCATATACCATTAACTTATGGTAAATAATAAAGGACCCAACACACTCCCTGCAGCAAACCTGATGTCACCTCTCCTTCACCTGACAAAGCTCCCACTTTCACCTTCTGTTTCCATTCTCTCAAGAAGTTACCAGCCCACTCCACTACAGACTTGCCCTCCAGGAGTTCTATCTACTTTTCTCATCAATATAGCATGTAGCACCTTGTCAAAAGTATTCTCAAAATCTCAAGCATCTACCTGCTTCCCCTGGTATACTGCCTGCACTAGCTCCTTGAACAGACTTGCCAACTGTGTTTCATACAGGCAACATTTCCTAAACCCATGCTGACACTCCAACAACCAATTATTTTCATTTGTTACATTTACATGAAACTGGACCACCAACTTCTCCATCACTTTCCCTGTGTTATACATTAGATGTACTTGCCTGTAACTACCAGGGTTCTTCTTTACCTCCTTCTAATTGCACATAGGAACCACTAGTGATTCCTTCAATTCCTGTTGTAGTTTTTTTCTTCTTCCCAGATCTTCTGAACAGCAGTTCTAGGTCTTTCCTGTCAAACTTAAGGTCACCAATAACTGTACCATCTAATCCCACTGCCATTCTGCTACTCAAGCCTTAATTGCCCTCTTGCCATATCCTGCTCTTCTATAACCAGCTATTGATCTGACCTAAAGTCCCCATCAGACATCTGCTTCTACTCATCCTTTACTGCAAATATTGACAGGTAGTGAGCTTTCAGCATCTGTCTTTTCCATGTCACTTTCTGCCGGAAGCCCATTCCTATGTTCAATAGTGGGATTTTTAATTCCCCCTCCCCTTACCTTCTTTATTTGGACCATGTGATCTAAATATTTGCTATTTACTTTCTGCCTTAGTGAACTTTCTTCCCAGCTTCTTTCCCATTTCCTCCTCTTGGTTCCTAGTACTCAACATTCCCTCGTTCTTCCGCTTAGCATGAAGCTCCCTGCACTTTTTCTTCGTTGTTAATCTCTCATAATATTGTGGGTTCCTTTACTCTGTTAGCCTTAGATGCTCGTAAACATTTATTTGGGACAAACTTTTCCAACATCTCTTTATAATCTCACTGTCTCCCTCTCTCTGACAGTGTGCATGTTGCTATGTTGCTGCGTGTGTCTACATGTGTGTGTGTGCATGTGTCGCTGTCTCCCTCTCTGTCTGTGTGCATGTTGCTGTGTGTCTCTCTACGTGTGTGTCGCTGTCTCACTCTCTGTCTGTGTGCATGTTGCTGTGTGTCTCTCTACGTGTGTGTGTCTCTGTCTCCCTCTCTCTGTCAGTGTGAATGTTGCTATGTTGCTGTGTGTCTCTCTACGTGTGTGTGTGTCGCTGTCTCCCTCTCTGTCTGTGTGCATGTTGCTGTGTCTCTCTCTACGTGTGCGTGTGTCGCTGTCTCCCTCTCTCTGTCTGTGTGCATGTTGCTGTGTGTCGCTGTCTCCCTCTCTCTGTCGGTGTGCATGTTGCTGTGTGTCTCTCTACGTGTATGTGTGTCGCTGTCTCAGTCTCTCTGTCTGTGTGCATGTTGCTGTGTGTCTCTCTACGTGTGTGTGTGTCGCTGTCTCCGTCTCTCTGTCTGTGTGCATGTTGCTGTGTGTCTC
>PNEQ01004675.1:0-36101 GCA_003012365.1 Medauroidea extradentata
CTTTTGTATTTGTATTATCTGTGTTGACTGTATTAATTTTATTAAATAATGTTTTATTAAAATAGAACGAAGAAAGATGTGGGGTGGTTGGGGTGGATCTTTCTTCTTTCTATTTTTTTGCATATTCCATTCAGAGATTATTTTATATTTCTAATATAATAAATCTACAAGTCACTAAAAGTCACTTTTTTCCATCAAATAGTCACTTTTTTAAGGCTTTTAACCTGTTACAAGCCCTGTAATTGGAGAAAGGACCAACAGTATATTGGAGGAATTGTGCAGTTTTTTTTTCAGAGGAACATAATTTGGTATACAACTTCAACATCATCCCTACAGATTTTTTTCTAAAGTCTGTATTATGCTAGTGATGTATTTCACTAACTCAATTTACAGTTTGAATATGTGTATACTTTTAAAAATGATTTTAGTGGCATTGCCAAATATTAATTACCTATTGTTTTACTACTGAGATGGGAACTTAGCAGCATCTTGCAAAAGGAAGTACAAGTAGCCCTTTTTAATTGTTACCCAATTATTTCCTAGTTAGAACTCACATCAGGGACGTATTGCAGGTTGTTTACAAGGCAGTACTAAAATCGGGAACATATTTGTTATTTTGTGGGTGAATGTTACATGGATGTTTGGTAACTAGGCCTTCCACATAGCTGTTATTCATTGTAATACATAGTTAAATTTAATATTTATGACATATGTTGAATAATGCTCACCATTAGCTTTTAGTGTACAATTGAGTGCATGCTACAAAAATGCCTATACCTTGGCATGTTGCTTGAAAACACATTTACCACTTAAATTCAGGTTTCAGATGCTAACGTATAAGTTGTTGGCAGTTATTTACCACAATCTCGCATCTTGACATAAAACATATGTAATTAGTTTACGTGAAGTAATTGAGATATATTCAAACACGTGTTATGATTCAGTCTGCAATCACACAACTCCTTTCTGATCTTTGAAAGAACTGTGCAATGGGTATGCATAACTGGATTTATTTGCTTGGACATACTCCATTGCAAATTAAATGACTGTTAAATGAAAACTAAAAATAAGACACAAAACATTAATAAGCAGAGTATGCTTTAGTCAACAGGATACATACAAACATGAAATTCCAAAACTGGAATCGTGTCAGATAAAACAAGGAACAAACAGAAAATAAATGAAATAACAAAAATAAAAAAAAGAAACCTAAGTTCACATGCGACACAACAATGAGACGAAACAAAAACGCAGTTGTTGACTAAAGCATACTCTGCTTATTGATGTTTTCTTGTCTTATTTTTAGTTTTCTTGTGACAGTTATTTATTTCGCAAAGGAGTATGTCCAAGCAAATAAATCCAGTCAACTCCTTTCTACCTGTAGGCTACTGAATTATGAATTCACTGAAGTAACTGTTTGTGATGTTTTCATGCTTCCTGGAAATGCATAATATTCAAACAGTAGTAGTAATTCACACAAACCAACACCAAAATTTAAAATTAAGCATACTAATTGCTTATTTTTCATGCTGTTTTTATGGGTGTCTTTAATAATTGATAAGGCTGAAGAGTATGCATCTCTTCTTATGCAGAAAGTATTAATCTTTGTTTCATAGGTAAATTATGAGTTAGAGGAATCGCTGCTAATGTATCTTTATAGAAACATTGCCTTTTATGATTACAGTAAACTCTTGATTATACATGCACCAATTAACCGGTTTTCAGTCTATCGGTGTGGGATTTTTTGTGTTTAACACTGTGAAAAACAGAAACAACCTTTTTGGAACATAAGAATGTCAACCCTAGCACACAAGACTGTATTAACGAGATTTCAACACCCCTTTTTCTCCTTTTGATATCACGTGAATAGGTGTTAAAAATATTTATTATTTTCGTATCATTAGGAGATGCTGTAGTACGTGTGTGTTTTTAAGGTAAATATCTGTTGTGGCTCAATGGAAACTGTCCAAAATATCCAGATTTTAGTTTTACCAATTAAATAAATAGACAGACGATTGAGTAGGTACTCACAGGCTGGTACATCTTAATGGTGACACATATACAAAGGAACGTACACAATGTTGCGTGACAATTTTATGACTAGGCCAGCTTCATCAGGTGCCCAGCCAGTGAAACACATGCAACATTACTCGTCGCTTCATATATGTATCACTATTAAGAAGTACCAGCCTATGAGTACCTCAACCATCTGTCTTTGTATTTGATTGGTTAATCTAACGACCATAACCGTCGTCACAAACATTTTAGTTTTGTGTAAGTTGTAATTTTTGGTATCATGGTTATAAATGGTCAGGAGTAATCCTTGTGCAAAAATGTATGGTTTAATTATTACAGTCAACTCAAAAATTATATTCACGATGTTTTTTCATTTATTTAAAAGTAAATTTTTTTTCTGCTTTATTATTAGTCTGAAACTGTGGGCGGAGTAACTTTGTGGAGTTGACATGTTCATAATTTTTAGAGCATGTGATGTATTTTTATAATTGTGTGTATATTTTAAGTACATTCACAATTTTTATGTTCACAGGTGTAACTGGTCTTGAAGAATTAAAGAAACTGAATTCTCATTTTGAAGAGTTTAGCAGTACATTGTTCAGTTTAGCTTCGAAGGCCTTGGAGCGTTCTGTGGAGACACCTGATACAAATAAAAAGCTAAATAAAACAATCAGAAGATTTTTGATAAGGCTGTCCCCATATTTTCTTCTCAGGCCTTGTCACCAAGCACTGGAGTGGCTTATAAACAGGTTAGGCAGATAAAAGTATTTTGTATTCTTAATTATCATAGCAATTTTTGGTTCCATCTAGTATTTCTTGGAACACATGAAGTTTATTACGCAGTGCATGTATTATATGTTGTGTAATTCATTGTTCACTTATGGTTATATACTGTCGGATACATTTTTAAGTCACATGCAAACATGTGTTAACAACTTCTGAATTTTTGGTAGGTTTTTTTCTAGCAATACTGTTTATTCAAATCTGAATTTTGTTAGGTTTTTTCTAGCAATAATGTTTATTCAAAATTAAAGATATAATTAATTTAATTACATTGTGCAGCATAGTCTACATGATGTGAACTAAGTTTAGACTCGTGGTAAGAATATACTTGGTGCTGGCACTCATTTTAGTACATTTATTTAGGCAGATCAAATTCCACCTTAAAATTTTGTACAGCCCCTCCACCTCCCCCCTCTCAGCGAGCATCCCTCCACCTCCCATCCACCTCCTCTCAGTAAGTAACCCACCACCTCATATCATCTTGTACATAATGGCTGATCTGGTTATAAGATTGGTCCTCACCTTATTTTCTTGAGGATTTTAGCAGGGTTGGGAGTTTTAAATAGGGTGCTTGTTTTTTCTTTCTTAGTTGAGCGTTAGTGAATGCCCCAGCCGCCGGTACTTGGGCTCCCCCATTCTACCCCGGACCTGTCACTGCACTGGCCTTGGCAGGGGGGGGGTGTGTCTGGCTCCGGTGACTGGCGGTAGGGGCGCTCTGGTCGGCTAGTTGAACGGAGAGGGGTACTGGAGGCGCGGTGCTCACTCTTCGGTCGGGTGTGAAGTTTTTCACACGTTGGTTTGAGACTCTTTTGACTTGTCCAGTAGACCAGCATGCGAAGTAGAAGAGAATCGTGTCGACGTCGCGATGGGAGCCGAAGTAAAAGTCCTTATTTGCAGAGAGTGCGAGAGGATTGAGAAGTAAAACCGAACCACATTTGGTAAATGTAACATCCATGGGAAAGGCAGGTTCTGGAGGCTTGGTAAGTCTGATTTAACTACAGTCAGCTGTCGTTGACATCAAAATAGTATTTTCCAAGGAGAGTGTGGATCACAGTTCTCCTGGGTATTATCTGAGACAAGGGAGGCCCGCACACATAAGGCAACTACACATTTTTTCATTTCTGGGTAACCAGAGACTACTAGTGATCATCGAGAGTTCAAGAGGGATAGGCCTGTTTCTAATTGGTCAGGGGAAGGAGTGATGGACGAATGAGGCGTTGCGAGATACTATGCGTGTTTGAATGGGAAGAATGGAAGCATAGGAGAGTGGGTGTGTTCTATGTTTATTTCGTGATAGGAAGGCAAAAGAGAAATTGCCTTTGAGAGAGGCTTTAAGCCTACAGAGAGAGACATAATTTGGTGCATTGTTTGTGTTGAAATTCATGAACTGTAAATGGTTTTTATCGTTTGTTCGGTTTGTGAAGAGAATATTCTTAAATTACTGGATTTTCCTTTTCTTGCTCAAGAATGGTACAAAATAACCTGTTGTTACTAATTGCTATAAGCATATATTAACTGATATTTCTGAGTCTTGCCCTGTGTAATACACAAGTTGTGGTTTTGGCTAAGCATTAAGGGAGTGTTGCAAAGAAGGCCGTGGGCCACGGTGAGTCGTTTGAGTATTGGAAGGCTCAATTTCACTGCGCCACTTTGCTCCCTTTCAGGGCATTGGGGCAAGTTGTTTGTTTTGGTTTGTGTGAGTCGCACATTCTTGAGCAAGCTTTAGTGTTACTTTTGTTCTTGCTTGTGTGTGGCCAGACAACAGTGGTTTTGAACCAGGATATAGCAATAATTTCTCAAAGAGGCATGTCTGCACTGTCGGACTTTTCATACCATCTGGGCCGGGCCAATTCGATACAATATTTAAATGAGAGGGGTCTTTTAGTTACTGAAGATGAAACAGCTATTGAGTTGCACCAAAGAGCGAATACTTGGTTTAAGGAAGAGGAGGAATGGCAAAAGGATATTGTACTGAAAAATACAGGTTATGCCAGAGAACAAAAATGAGAGATGGACGAGAGATTTGATCAAAACTTTACCTTGCGTGGTTTTCTGGGAGGTGGAATCTTTTCTAGAGTTTTTGATTAAATTATCTAGAATAAAAGACTTGAATGAGGTTTCCGATAAGAGTTTGTTAACAGGTTTGGCGGCGAAGTGTATGGGACCTCTGTCGTAAGTTCTATAGCAAGTCTTGTTAAATGACGACACTTGTAGCGTAAAACATTTTCGACGAGGGATTATAGACCAATTTTGTCCCGTAGGTATTAGGTTTAGGTGTATTAAACGTCACGTGGAACGTTTTCAGAAACTTAACAAGCCATTGTTTGTGGAATTGTTAATGGACTACAGTAGGGCCCTAGGAGATTTCAGGGAGGAAAGAGATTTGATAACTTTGATCATGGAACATATTTCTTCGACTACTAGAGCTTAACGTAACTTGTGCTCTTATCCGACGACCTTGATCGAGTTTAAGAAATTGGCCATTCATGTTCAGTGCTGAGGGGTAGCTCAACAGGAATATTATAAGGAATTTTCTTTGCATCGTCTGGGTTTGGAAAGTAATAAAGGACATGGTAGGGCCCATGTGATGTCGAATGACACGCGATATAGGGAGGGACGGGGGGAAGAAGTAAGACAGGAAAATGTGTGAATTGTGAGGGTAGAGGTTACTGGGTGACAGAATGCAAAGATACAAATTTAGTGCTCTCATGTGCCTCTGCCATGCACAAGCATAGAAGAACAATTTTTGGCACACTGCAGTTATCGTCTTTCTAACTTCCTTCAGTTTTCGAGTAACCCTTGTAGTGGAGCTATGCACTGCAAAAGTGGTGTTGCATTGTAGTAAACAATGGATTTGCACTGATCGAATGAATGTGTGCAAGAATTAATAAGTTGTTATCAACAAAATACAGTTTGTGGGACCCAAATAATAAGCTGAGAAAGAATAACACCTGGGAGGAAATCGTGAAGAATGTTGTCAGACCAATAGATTTGTAAAGAAAGGAAATATGGTTTCTGCTGTTGGCACTTACATGAGAGAAACAAAAGATGGAAAAGTCATAATGTACAGAAAAACTTTAGTGGTAAAGTGGCTATGTAAAATAATGTTTGTTTTTTAATTTATTAACGGACAGAACTTATGAAAGTACAATAGTGTGGCTTTGAAACATGTACACTTAAAACAGAATAGTTGGATGTTCGGACAACGGGCGCCTGTTTGGTACTTTCTGACTGAAAATTATTCTTGTGTAAAAAGCTTGAACCACCATGCTTTTCTCTGTTCACAAGCATGCTTTTAATCCACCATCTTTGTGAACCTCTCAACTTATTTTTTAACAAGTTATACATAACTACTGTATATACCTAGCAGCAGCCAACTGCAGCTAATGCGATATTGTCATTACAGTCATTTACAAGATGGTGCACAACTTGTATAGGGTGGTTTGTGATAAAGTGAGCACTTTTGAAGACCTGTGTGTTTAGAGTATTAATTTTAAGATATTACTTATTGTAACTTCAGATGTTAACTTGTAACTTCATTATGTTTGATTGTTACTTCGGTTGCTTTGTTTATATCAAAAATTGATAGTAAACCATGAGTTATCTGAAAGAAAAACAGTGACTAATAGACAAGGCAGCTTTGTGGTCAGACGATTATATCACAATCACAAATTATGTAGTGATCCAGATATGTTGATCTAATACAAGTGTGGAAGCTCATTTCGTGATACTTTTTTTTATAATGAACTGTTAGGTTTCCTTTTGTTTTACTGCATTATTAGAATGACTCACCTCATTGCCATTGTAGTTGTTCATAAATCCAGCCAGAAAATTTAGTACATGCTAGACATAAAAATACATTATATGCATTGAAAAACAGGAATTTTTTATCCTCAGCTGTTGTTTGTTGTACATCTACGACTGAGTATTATGGGAGGGTATTTTACATAACAGAATAGTGGTTGCAGGAATGACCCTATATCAATGCAAATAGAATTGTATCTTTACTCAATATTTCCTACAGAAGTATGCCCAGATCCTGATTTATGTGTTTTTAAGAGATTATTAATTTTGTGTAATTGAAATGATCACACTCATTTAATACCGTCCCTTTCCAAAGGATGACAGCCTGATGTAAATTTGTTAATCTGAGAAAAAAAATTGAATGTCAAACTCTGTAGCACATTAAAACTTTTAAAACAATTATTCTCGGTAAAAACTAATGTATAGATTTGTAAAAACATCTGGGAGACTCAGTTATGTACTATTTCCTACAGAAGTAGGGGCAAACAGTTAGGAAGTAACATTGTGTACACAAATCTTATCACACTGCGTACCTAATTTGCAGCAAATTATACTTTATTGTGTTAACACTGTTTAGTGTTACAGTTTATTTCTGGTTTGACTCAGCTAAACAAACTTTGCCTATTTAGCTTGAATTTTAAATTGTGTATGTACTGTGTGTAATAGCAGGGTTCCTAGTGTATCTCACAGTTATAGATTGTTTTTATATTGATTTTATAAAATTTGTACCGTACTGGTTTACCATAAGGTCAAATGTAGTGTGGTTTATCATCACTAGGGTAGTGATTGTTGACATTATGTTAATGATTTGACTTGCCTTGCAGGTACCTGATACACGAATACAACAAAGATGACCTGTTATGGCTTATACTGCCATATCATGAAACAAAGATGTTTGTGAAAGTTTTGCAACTTCTGGACCTTAGGGACGAAGCCAGCCAATGGCACTGGTTATATCCCATACAGAAGCCGGGGGTAACACTGTCAAAAACAGCAGTGTTGAATCATTGCGCCAGTGATGTATCGTTCCTGAAGTTTGTGTGTAATGGTGTGATGTCAGCAGTGGCAGAGTTTGATAGTGAAGCAACCTGCCTAGTAACAGTGTTTGCGTTCTTCTGCTCAATGCTGGTGGGCACCTTTGAGAACTCTTTGCAAGTCACGGAAGTGCAGCTCACGACCATCATGCCTGTGCTTTTGAAAGGTCTTTCATCAACTGTGGCAGATTTCGCCCTGGCTTCATTTATGATCACTGCTCAGTTGGTTAGCAAAGCTAATCTAGCAGAGGAGGTTCTCATTCCTGTTATCAGGAAAGTGGTTAAAGTAAGTTCTCTGCTAAAATGTTATTGAAGTTAAAATGATTTATGTTGATTTTTCACAAATCATAGCAAAGTGTTGCTAGGTTTCTAAAAATGTATAGTGGATAATGGCATACATTGTTCCTTTTTTTTCTACGGTAAAATGTTTATTTGGGTCAAGTTAAATAAATAAATTGCACATGGTAAGGATACCTGACAGTAGTGTATTACACACTGAAAGCGAACTTCTGATTGGATGCCTATACACATCTGCTGAACCTGACGTGTGCACTAGGGGGGGAACATGTAGATGATGATGATGACACTGACTCGGTAGGTGAGTCGAACGGGATATGGGTGACAAAGTTACGGGAGTAGACTGGCTAGCAGGGAGAGCTGAGATAAGATGGAGTATGGGGAAAGGGCACACGGCGGAAGCCACGGAGGAAACCCCCTTTTATGATGATCCCAGTGTCGATAGGCCGATGACCACGGGGAAGGCTACGTACCAGTGGATTGTTGCGCCCTCAAACGACGGATCTTCGGGGACTTGTTAGGGCCAGTCCCCACGCCACAACACACTCAAATTTACGTTAAGTGTCACTAGGGACGGGGTGAGCCAACAACGCTACTGGCAAATGATAGACGTGAATGGTTTTTTGAAGTTTACTCACCATGAACAAAAGACTGGTACTCACAGAAGGCTTATGCCAGTTAAGCGGATCTCGATCACAAACCTCTCCAGTAGGTGGCGCAGTAAAACAGCACGAGGCTGGCGGTATACTTAATGTGCAAACTTATGCGACGGCCGGCAAGGAATGAGGAGCCCCAGGTAAAAACAGAAAAACGGTTCTGGTAAATTAAATTATAACTATTGAAAACTAAAGATGGCTGGTGTAAAACTGATGAAGGACCCGGGTAGACAAAAACACGTCTAGCTCCTCCACGCGTCTAATTCCGACTAACTGAAACATGGCGTCCTACGTTGCCAAGCCAGCCTTGCGAGGGGGGGTGACTTTGCGTGGTGCAAAGTAGTTCCGATACATACTCCTTAAATAGAACGAAATTACATATGACACAGTGCAAAACGGACACTGGAAAATTAGCAAAACATATCAAAACATTACTGGTAATTTTTGGAATGTCTTATCTTGGAGTATTGTTCCTGTTGCATCATATTCAAGCGAAATGATATAGTACACATAGCATAGCTGATGCAACTGAATAATAGTGATTGAAAATGAACGACAAATATTAATTAAAATTTTGAAAAACATTGAAACAAATTAGACACTTGAACAACGTAACAAATAAAGAGTAAATTTATAGAAACATATTTTAAAAAGCAATATTTATTTTTTACGACACGCACTGAGTGTAGGCCATACTAAACGAGTATAGTGCGGCAGACGGACTAGTGGGTGTGTGTGCTAGGCACACGTCCAACCTTAATGTACTACATTAAATTAAGCCATAAGATGCAGAAGCAATGTACTGTAAAGGGTAGGGAAAACTGGAATATCCAGAGAAAACCCACCAGCCAATAGCAACGTACTCCATGTTTCCAATATGTAAAAATTTGTATTGAACCCCACTAGAAATTGAACCTGGATTGCTATGATGGGAATCAATTGCTATAGCCACTGTGCCAACTGTGACCCCTATTTCAAAATGAATTGTTGTGATTAATACTATGAGTATATTAGTTATTGTCTGTTTCACTTAAGAGTTATAGTTTTTGACAGTTCTGAAAAGTGTCATGTGAGCAACATTTTCCATGGGTAATTATGTTTTATTTCTATGGGCTGACTGGGCAGTTTGACAATCAGTTGAGTTATTTTGTGCAGGAATCATCTGTGGCAGAAGGAAATATTGCTGTTCACTTGGAAATAGTTGTATAAAGGATTGCCTACACAACTGTTAAATACTCGAATTATTATGTAAAACAAGTTACTGGTAATGAATACTTTTTGCCCCCAGAATCCCAGCTCCAACTTCAGGACAGAGAAGGTTGCACTCCTGGTGATACTGTACCAAACTCAGACAAATACGCTCACAACTTTCCCTGAGAATGTTTTACTGTATCTTTCAACGCATACATGGTTTCCTGTTACCTTAGGTCAGCTTGTAGCTGCAGGTGGACATGTCACACAGCTGTTAGAACCTTTAATGGTTGCAGCATTGGAAACTGTTCAGGGGAATAATAAGGTTGCAGAAAATGTTAGTATTTTTGTTGAAAATATTATAACAAATGTTTTATTTGATGAAGAAGATAGTGGACTCATCATAAGGTAAGCAAAAGTGTTGATTTGTTGTAGCATTTTTAGTTGAACAATGTGACTGTAGCTCTTAGTGCTTAAACAAATATTTTTATATGTATTCATGGCAGATACAATAATTTCTGTTCTAGTGTTTGTTTTCACTTAACAATGCTTTAGTCTGGTCCATGAACAACTTCACTTATATGATGGTTCTACTGGTGTGTCAGCACTGTTTCACTTTGTCTCTTGTTCTGCAAGCTAATACATTTATTACTACTATACCAGAATAAAATATTGCATTTAATTTTAAAAATCACATCAAAGAAATTGAAATTGTCAGTGGAATAAAGTGCTGTACAGTGGAATCTATACCCATTGTTTCTTTGTAGATGAGTGAGAATAAAATGCATGCAAGAAAATGATGGATGTGGACTTTATCAATGAACACAAGAAATAGCGCACATAATCTCAATGTTTATATATGACTAAATTTTAAGATTACCATATAAGTAAAACATAGTTTACAATAATTTATTAAGTCCAAGCAATTTTTGCAGGATCCACTTGTTTTTCACTTGGATTAATTTTAAAGCTGGCCTTATTACAATCCATCTTGCCCGTCTGTCACGTGAACTTCAGCCATTCGAATGATTTCAAAATTTCCATTAGTCCGGTTGCTGAAAGCTTGGCAGCTCTAACTTTTGACGGGCAACAGATGAAAGCTGGATTAACAGTCACCATGTAGCGTACACACATATGTACATGTAAACGTAGAAACAAGTGTGCATACTTTTCATTCACATTCTTGCGTTGTGTGCGTATGTATTGTAGTGGTACTCCTACTCAGATAACCACATCGCCAACCACACTCGTGTGTGTGGCCCTCAGAAGCAGGCAGAAACTTCTTATCTCGTTGCAAATAATGGGTGTGGTTCATAGGTGGTGCGTAATTAACTTGTTGAAGAAATTAATCACAAAACAATGTTAAAATTAACACTACTGTTTTAATGCACA
Source organism: Medauroidea extradentata (assembly GCA_003012365.1). Lineage (NCBI taxonomy): Eukaryota > Metazoa > Arthropoda > Insecta > Phasmatodea > Phasmatidae > Medauroidea > Medauroidea extradentata. Next base: position 11,174 of record PNEQ01004675.1, read on the forward strand.
CACATATACATGAAATTACTCTCCCACATGCTCAACTTAAGACATCTTAACAGGCGAAAGAGAAGAAAACAGAAAAAAATGTTCCGGCAAACTCTCTGACGTTATAAAAACAATATAATAGTACTGCTTTTCCACCCAGGCCCAACACGACTCAGCATCAAAAGAACACAGAATAAAGATACTGACACTCTTCGCGCTCGGCAAAAAGATGTTCAATCTCTAGCATGCCCACGCGGTTAAGGACGAGCAACGGACCAGCAGCCCCTCTGCTCCTCGCCGGAAGTCGCGCTTCCAAAATGGCGATCACTGCAGTGGCAGATTTAAGGGGAGGGGGCGACTGCCCCCCCCCTAAGAACCTGATGTATTTTTTTTTTTGTGAAGAAAATTGTTAAAATATATAAAGAAGAAACATTCCATTTGTACAAATACATATTTGCAAATAATATTCAACCATGCAGACGGACTCACGAATTACTTAATATAGACACTCATATAACATGTACATTTTATGTGATCGTAAATGCAAAATTCAATATTGTTAAACAACTTTTTCCCTTCTTTCAGCTCCGTTTTACGTAAGCCAGGGTCGTTCTTACTCGAATAGCGCTGTGTGCTGTGGGAATATATTTCCTGTTTTTTATTTAGTGTGACATCCCTTCCGACACTATCTCAATAGGAGGGCGAGTGGTCAGGTCGAAGAGTGACGGGAAAAGGGGGGGGGGCGGAGTGTCTTTACGCACTGTCAGTCACTAGTGTGCAGTGAATGAGTGATGGTTTCAAATATATTTCTTGTCAAGTGTTTTACGTTATGTTTTAATGTTGAATACTAACTAGGAAGATAGAGAAAATACCTGTTTACATATTTTTAGTAAACTGCAGAAACGTGAAGCAACAGGAGACGGCGATGCTGATACTATGACACAGGTTCGATTTAATTAAGTTCTTTGTACTGTGAAAGCAGTTTAAGGTCATTCTAGCGTGAAAAATTCTAACATTTAATTTGTTCGAAATAGCGTTAATTTAATTAGTTAGTGTTATAGTATTATGTTACCATATATTTTCAACCCAAGAACAATATTTTAGCGTGCATAGTTTCCCCATAACTACATGTCAAAATCAAAATGTCGACGTTACGGGAACATATCCCAGCGAAACCTTAATGAATAATAGTAGTTAAATAATTAACACTGAACTTTAATTAACGTCGCGAGTTGTATGCTTACAGCTATAAAAATAAAAAACAATTTTTTGTATTTAAAAAATCTAAAGTAAAGGATTTTTACTAGACTTTCAAAAATTTCTTAAAAAGACATTATTTTTATTCTTGTGTCGATAAATTTGAGCGAATAGCCATTGGCTCGTGATATCTAATTTCAGGATAAACTGTTTAGTTTCAACAGGTCTGTTGGTTTTCGGGGTATATGTTCCCGTGACATGAGGATTTTGAACGAGCGAAGAGATTTTGATCAGTACTTAACAACTAGGTATTTTGTGCTCGTGATGGGTGACCTGATATGAGTATGCCACAGCACCGGAATGAAGGGGCATGGTAACCGGAAGATCCCCGGGAAAAATCGTGAACCAGCAGAACAAAATGTATTGCAAAATTTACCAGGTCATGCCTATCTTTTGTGAGGTCTGGTAGATTATGATTTCTAATTTGGTTTTTAAGAATTGCATCACAGAATGCAGTGTATCCTTAGCACGCAATAAACACTTATAGTTTCTAGATTCAAAATGTTTTGTGCATCTTAGTTTGTCATTCATTAAAATTAGAGTACGTTTTTCAAGAGCTAACACAACAAAAATATGTTAGTACGTGCAGAATCTTAAAATTGTGCTAAATTTGCGGCAACCTAAAGTTCTGTGGTGTAAAGTATGTGGAGTTACAAGAAGTCGGCAAGATCAGTTTAAACCAGATAACAAGCTTTCACTGTCCTCCCGTGGCATGGTTGCTATTATACAAGGTTTGTTGGTTTTGTACTTAATTAAACACCCGCTAGTCTCAGCAATACGTAGCTAAAATACGTTGAAGGTTACCATGGCGTCGTCAGCGGTCTGCCGCCCTAACTTGTGACGCTTTGCAGTACTTCTAAAATAACCAGTTCGAATACCGTAACTCGTGGGCGTGCCGACGCATAAATTGAAAACGCCCGGCGGTATCACCCGGCCCGTCGATCTCTTGAATCAACACCGTCTCTCTAGAGGTGTCCGGCTCCTGAACTGACACCCTGTGGCGGCAACTCGGCCCTCCGTTATCAGCGTCTCAACGCCGTCTTCCGCGGCTCGAAAACATCTGTCCTAAAATCTCTCAACAACCTAGCCATGCTCTTGTATGGCGCTAACTTCCCTGTCGCGTACCCTGCAGGCGTTGGTTCAGCTGGACCAATCAGGAGACAGCTTCCAAAAGATGGTCCCGCCCCTCAAGGACACTTTTAACTTCCTGCCACTGCCGCATTTATTAGATAATTTCATTCATCTGCACTTTGACAAATACCTTACATGTATTTTCATTAATTCCTAAAATTTCACACATTGTAATTATTGTAACTATTTAACATTTGTATCTTAAACACAATAGGCTGGCTTTCCTCCCCTCTCGTCCAGCAGCCAGACACTTACACCTGCTGTTTCCACAAAGACAGATTACATACATTTCTGTTTTTCCTAAATACAATTCTGTACATAGAGAATATCGGCATCCTGGCACGATGATTAGAAGAATGAATCGTCACATGACACGTTTACTATTATATCTGTAACTTACGATAATTTTTATAATTGATGGTTTTTCCTCTTTTTAATTGGGGTGGTGACCACATGGCACGTCAGAATTTTTTTTATATCAGCACAAATATTTTCCTTTTACAAGCATAATTTATCGTAAAAAATATAACCATTTTTTTAAAGCAGTACATTCAAATTTTTGGCCTGAAAACTCCTGAAATAGCACCATTTTGCACCTACAAATCCAAATTTTTCCGGGGGAAGACCCCCGAACCCCCCACTTTTTGTTCGTGGGGTGGATATATATACTTCTTAAGGCATACTCCCCACCCCCCCTAAGATAACTGCTTAAATCCCCCACTGGATCACCGGCACAATAAAAAAAAAAGGAATTAAAATCTGTTATTGTATTCAGACTGAAATTAACACAAGATTAATATATATCATAGTAGTTAAAACTACGTTGATTCCCATACAAATTTACATAATATTACTGAAAGAAAATCTTAATACTATATTTAAGAATGGCGGGAATAGGCAGCTAGGATACTTGTAAATAGGTACACGCACACGAAGGGACTACAGTACATTTAAGTCTCTGTTCGTATGTTTTCCGCACGGTAACAACACTCTGATCACCAACTACCATTGTATTCCGGGTTCCATACTTAACTGGGCGATTTATGCTCCCACATACCATTAAACACTTAGCTTAGTATGCCGGGATCTGGAAACCTGCACAGATGCCGGTGAACATTAAACAAAAGGAGAGAAGGAAACTATATTAATAAGCTTAGGATAAAGTGGGAGGAGGATGGCCAAGTACCTCACAGTATGTAACAGAGTTTATCAACTTTCTACTTCGCATGTAAGCTACATAAGTGGTGGTTGTGAATGCAGCATATGCAAACATAAGAATTATATACTGATTTATTTTGTGAAATTATATATCTTGTGAATCACTAGATTTGCAGGTGGACCGTCGGCATGTGAATGACTTGACGGATGTGGCAGATGTTGAAATTTCATTTTAAGTCTCTGGTCCTTAATACAGTACGTATTTGTTTTCATGGCAGAATAATATTACATGGTTAAAAAACTGAATAAACTGAACACCAAATGAAATTAAATTTCTGTAACTTAATTACAGCCATTTGCAAACCGTCACAATAAAATTTATGATTCCAGAAATAGAACAACTTCAATTTCAAAACACACAGAGACAGCAGGCTTTAGAAGTATGAAGTTGTGGTCACTGCTTCCAACCTATATTTGTTGTAAATGCTTAAAAATAAGAATAAATTGCCAGCCCACAAATATGGCATTGCGTAGTTTTTGCAAAACTTAAACAGATCTATAAATTGCCACAACTTTCTGTTGTTCTTCCAATTTGCATTAGGTGGTGTTAAAGCTGTCCCTGTACAATGCCTAATTTCCTTTATGCCCACAGAAATAACGTCAAGTGTAGCTGAATATCAGAAGATTGTTTTTTCTGCATGCTCATATTTAGACAATGCGCAAAGTGGTTTCGGAATATGTAAATAAAAGATATTTCAGCAAAGTTTTGTTTGAACACTGTGTGGCATACCTTACATAAAATTGTTTTATTTTAGATTATTACTGTTCCTCTACTTCAAACATAGCATACTTTTTTGTAATACTGGTAGTATGTGTGGCTTACTTATAATGGAAACTTTTTACATGTAAATACTAATGGATTTTAACCTCTCGAAAATTAGAATGACACTTAAACTCATCTGCATACATGACCACATTAATCTTAAAGCTTAACACATACATGTTCAATGCACCATTTTCATGCTATGTTTGTTCTGCCAAAGCAGGGTGAATATGACAGTCATGTGACCATGTACTGGTTTCTGGGCAAGACACCAAATTAAGATACTTTCAAAAATAGAGATCAATTTCTAATACTTTTCTGGGCAAGTACTTGGATGGAAAATTGGCTATACCTAAAGCTAGACTCTCACGAGGGTGTTACATGCTGAAGTTAAAATAGGTATGCATGAAACTGGTTAGCATAATTTATGGCTGGTTTTGAAGATTGATCAGTTCATAGGTTGTAATAATCAGTGACTGACTATATGCAGCAGATTGCACAATCCAAGTAATAGCTGTTAGCCAGTTTTATCCAAAGGTGGTAATATTGACTCTAAAGTATAGTTCAAAGCCTATCATGTCGAACTACAGTTCTTTAATACAAACAAAGCTGAAACTATAAAAATTTTGTCTGTATATAGTAACTCCTCACAATATCACCTCCAATTGACTTGTTTGTAATTTGATACTGTTTTTCACTTAAAGTCAACCACTGATTCGTTTAACATCATTTTAAACTTAATACACATACAGTATTCAGTTTTATTGTAAATCTTCTTATCGTGCATGTCATGTCACTTCCGTAATTTTTGTAATTTCCATACATTTACTGTCGATAACACAATATAATTTATCTACTCTATTCTTCTAAGTAAATTGTAAATTTTTTTTCATTTATATGTGTACATGTGAAAACATAAAGATTCATACCTGGAACAATACTGTAAGTAACAACATTTAAAATGGCATTAGTTCACTGCTCTTTTATTTAGGCAGCAACGATACCTTATTCAAACAGAAATAGTGAATTGTTTGTATTGAATCTGCTGAAATTAAAATTGCGGTTGTGTAATATAATCATGAACTTATTTTGGCCTAGGTAGTCAGAGGTTTGAGAATGTTTATAGACTAGTACTCGTCCATTAGTGTACTATCTACACAGATAGATGTTTACAAAAAGTCTGGCTAGAGTAAAGTTTCAGTTGTTAGTGTCTAAAAAGTTATCCGAATGAAGTTTGCTTATGTCAAAAAACTGAGCAGAACTGATTGATTACATTCATTTTATCATAATGCAGCTATAGGTTGTTCAGGATAAATTGAGCACTGCATAAAATTTTCTTTCAGCTGTTGTGCAGCCATCTTTATTATTTTTATTCTGAAAACTTCAGTATAACTAAAAACCAGTGTAAATGTTTCAACACACTCAAAAGTTAACATCTATTTGTCCCAATAAAACATATTTTTAATTAATTACAGGTTCTGCTGAGTACTCAGTTTATAGGGAACAGCCTATAACTTCTAGTGATCAAGCATCCTAGTTGTGTGACCTAGAAAACCTGGTTAACTCTTGCTGGTTACTTTTTGCTTGGATTAAAGTATGTATTAGGAAGGTGAATTAACAGCTCTAATAGTCCGTAGGACATGAAGTCTGATTTATGGCACGTCTGTTTTCTTCGCGCAAGGTGGCCACCAACCTTGGAAAAACCTGGAAACTGCGAAAAAGTATGAAATTGGAAAGTGCCCGGGAAAAATCTGGAAAAGTTCGGAATTTTACCAGTATACAGGGAAAAGGCTTTGTTAGTGTGCATAACATGTGATGAATGACTAACATTTATGAGAAAATTATACATTCTTTAATATTCAGCTGTTAATTTATTGATAGTGCAAGTGTTTTATGATTTTACAGGAAATTAAATAAATTTTACGGTTGTGTAGACTTTTGTTTCCTAGTTATTAATAGTGACAAATGTTTTATGCAGATATACTACCATAAACTGGTTTCTAACAGTATTCTGTTCTACCAACATATGGTTGCACTCATAAAATTAGTTTTAGGTTTTAATTCAAAAGTTGGTTGCAATGATCGTTCTGTATGAACCAGTCAAGTTTCTATGTTTGTTGATTTGCTTTTTTTGTTATTGGTGTGTCACACAGTTGTAAGCTGGTTGTGAGGCAACCAGCGTTGTTCTTGTTTGGGCCGTTAGAAGATGGCTATGTGCATGACTGTTTCGAGGAATGCATAATTTAAAAATTTTTGTCTTGCTATTTTTTGGATTGTGCATAGTGAGGTTAGCATCATGTCAACAATGTATTCATGTCATTACAAGGCGGAGTTTCTGTGGGCCACTAAGGACCCGAAAGGCAGAGGTAATACAAAGTGCAAGATCTGCGCAAAAAGTTTCAAGTTGTATACAGTGGGCAGAAGTGCCTTTTTAAGCCATGTCAAATCAAAATTTCATCAGGGAACAAAGGAACTGGAGGCAAAAAAAAGGCGAAGACAATGAATGCTACTTTAAAAAAGGCAGTCCTCATCGTCGAAGTAATATAAAACTAAAAATAATTGATGTGTGAAAAAAAACCTTCAGGGTTTTAATATTTGTGCTTTTTATTGAAATAACATTTTTAAATCATGGGTACTCCAAAATAATTCAAAATGTTTTTAATAATTTCTTAATTAATTGGTGATAGTTCTTGGTGTTACAAAACAACAAACCGTACATAGAAAGAATTGAAAATTATTTAAATTTTTGATTTATTACAGGCCTTTACTAAACCTGGAAGATCTTTAAAAAACCTGGAAAAACTCTGGAATTTTGTTTTGATAAAACAGTGGCCAACTTGCTTCGGATCTGCTTATTATGTCGTATTTTGTTATCTCTGAGCTTGTTATTTGTACATACATAGTTTATGAAATCAATGTGGTAATTGCCGGTCGGCAACAATAATGCTAAACAGCAAAGCAGGCACCATTATAAAAACTACGCTGAACATGTTATGGTGCAGCCTACAATGCTATCATCAAAATTATGACAAATTATGGTCATGCAAACTATCATCAAGCTGATTGGAAATACTAGTGTTGCTACGGTTGAGATTGGAAAGCATATTTCTGTCACTTTTAAATACCAGTGGTTTGCAGAAAGGGTCTTAGAGAACTTTAAAATAAATAATAATAATAAAAACTTTTTTAAATGTAGGTTTGACATTTGTCAGTGTTTTGAGAGTTTCATTAATGAAGGGATGCCAACTGTGCAGGAGGCAGATAAGAAGTTGCCCTTGTATCAGCTCAGCTGACTTTTATTTTAATGTTAATAAAAGAGACACAAAATGTTAACTATTGTAGTTGAACGTTATTTATTTTAAAGCGAACAGAATTTAAGAAGTTTAATAAAGAGGCTGACATTCAGTTTTATCTTATTTTAATTTATCCTTGTAAATTTTAATTGTTCTTTTTTTTTTTGGGGGGGGGGGGGGGGTATGGTTTTATTTTTTGGAGTAGTTTTGTAGTAAAAATTCTTTTAAAGAGGAAGTGGTTCTAATAGGTTGCAAACGCTTTAAACTGTGATAAAAATGTCACTGGAAGGGCCTACATTGGGAACAAAAAATTTCTAGAAGTGTTTAGACGACACTGCTTATGAGTAGGAAAAAGTGCCTTATTTAGAGTTTTTTTCTTACTGTCATTTCAAGAAGGTAACCACGACATTAAGTAATGACTATTTATATGTAACATTATAAGCAGTGTTTCTAGTGTTATTGAATTCAATTTTGCGGAACGTAAATGTTTGTGGTCAAATAACCGAACATACCCTAAAATTTAATAAGTTTTGCATGTCAATTATTTTATTTATTTGGTTAATTTATTTTCAAGTGTAATCATTAAAAAGTGAAGAAATACAGTAGCAGATTTATGTTTTGCTGTTTTGCTTTAATTGTCAGGACTGTGGTGAAAAGCATAGACAGTGCGAAACTATTCCAAAAGGCAGCTGCTAAGAAAATCAAAGCACATGAGGATAATGAAGTTGTACTGTGGTTTTCAAAGCTTTTGAAACAGCTAGAGCAAAAGTATCCTGTGTCATATGACAGAGCAATAAAAGAGATGCTGTTGTTTAAAGAGACCAAAGAAAAGTTGCAAATTATATTGAATTATTGTGACACAGGCAGTCTATTGGAACAACTCAACCATCCTGTGAGAAACCTCAGACTTCAAGCTGTCAGACATATAGTTAAAGTATTTAACAAGATGGAGGTGAGTTATTATAGTGCAAGTGAGATAAGTTTGAATTCAGGTAGCTTAATAATTTCCAGTGTAGTTAAACAATAATCTGAGGATGTTTTATACTGGGAATAAAGAACAATTTTTTGCTTTTGTATATTAACTGTGTATGAGACTTTGCATGTGAACCCTCATTGCTGAATATCAAGGAAACCAAATTAAAATAAATGTTGGTATTGAATAAATGAAAAACATTGAAGCAAACTAGTCTTTGCACTTTATTATAAAATGTGGGACAGCATCTGTAATGTAGGATTGTGTGGACTGTCTGTTAGTACATTATCTGCTTTTTACTTAATCTAAAGCAGTATGATGCTATCAGTCCTGAGGCGTGAGGAATGTAATGTTAGCAGAGTTAGGTGCTACCTTAGGGATTACCCAGATAAGGATGGGACATAAATGTCTCGGGGCAATGCAAGTGGTTTACATATGACAAGTGTGTGCTCGGTACCTGAAAGAGAATGACTATAAATAATAAAGAAAGCAAGATATGGGGCAGTAGCCTGGATATCACTCAGGTCAGTGTTTGTGATTACATATATTGGCGGCCAGTTACACGCATACTCACGTACGTGCACACACGTGGCACATGTCGCATTGCACAATCCTGGTACACTCTGGACAGGGGAAGGGAAAGGTGATGAGGTCTCTCATTGCTTGCTAGTTCAAGTGTCAGATCTGGGTATTAGAGCCTATGGAGGTATGACATCAAGTATCTAGTGATTTAAAATAATTGCTCTTAATTTTCTCATATTTAAGAGTATCTAACTACCTTGATAACCAATTTATATATATCAACAGGCATGCATAATTTAATGCCTAACCTTGAACTGTTAAATTATCTTCCAAACGCTGTAGCAAATGTGGACAGTTCACTGTACATTTTTATGTTGGTTGCATGAAAATGCACGGTGTTGAAGTCTGCTTACTGCTATGTTATTGTTGTGAACTCTTTATGTTGGGTATTTGTGTCAGTTTTTCAAAGTAAAGTCTTTTTCTGCGTAATAGTCATACCTATTATAAAAAAATAATTGTTTAATATACAGTATAGCGAAATTATGCTTTTTATATTGTTTGCCTGATGTTCTGAAACGTGTTCTACAGGATGAAGAAAAGCAGGCTCTGAAACACTCTCTGTCAGAACGGCTGAAAGATGATGATCTTAAGGTGGTAGAAATGCTGCTGAATTTGGGCCTGAGCACTCTGCTATCTATTGTTAGTTCATCCTTCCTGTTAAAATGTCTCATTTCACTTGCTGTCAAATGTTGGCAGCTGAGTGATCAGCCACCTACTGTAACTAGGAAAGCTCTGCAGTTATTGTGTTCATTCCGTGTGGAAGAGCCTGGTCTGATTGAGGCAGAGATCCTGCTTGCGCTGTTTCCTTACTTGCTACCTGTTAACATGGAAGACATGCCGTTTGTCAGCGTCATTCTCATGTCTGAGTTTGCAGCATCAAACAAATTTCTCAGCCGTGTACGAAAAGGTAATGTGTGTAATAGTAAAGTGGAATGTGTAATATAAATGTCTGTATTGCCTAGTTTCATCAGCAAGAATTAAATATTCCTCTCTGCCAGAGTGACCTCACTTCGTAAATTTTGAACTTCGTTTACCACTTGTCTTCTGCCACAGTTATACAGTCTGGGAAGCTTGTGTATTGTTGGCTGTCAGGTTTTCTCTGGGTACTTACTGTTTCCTCTGCACTTGCATTCCTTATCAGTTCTTATCCACCTCACATTATCTTTATGAGCACTATGCCTACCTAGCTTGCAACCATAGAGTTTAAATGCTGAATCATTTTTAAAATGATTTAATTTTCAATGGATGTGTGGTGAGAGTACGGGTAGAGATCTACATTTAAATTTCATTGGGTTGGGCTCAGTCATAGTTTGACTATCAAACAAAAACCATTTTTTCATTGAGAAGAGGAAGATAGGTATTGTTTCAGGAATAAAAATGTGGGAAAATGTATGATTGCACCTCAGACTCGCATAATATGAGTAATGTGTTCCATGAAATGCTCGTGCTATGTGAATCAACATTATGGGAGTTCCAACTATTTCTGTGGGAAGAATGCACGTTTACGTAGCTGTTTTGAGAATACCCGAAAAACTTTTCCTACTTTCCTACAGGTTAATGATGTAGGTACATATCAGTTCAGTCAGACACTCAAAGAAAGAAAATATAACAGGTACATTTTATTTAAACAGAATCTGAAACATCCGAGAACAAAATAAGCACAATGCATAACTACTTGTGTTGGCAATAACGCTGCAGTATGTCCTATTCTTTTCTCCCTAAAATTCCTAGTGTCTCCAAAGTTAAAACAACCTTGCATAAAAAAAAATGAAATGGTGAACACCTGTAAATACAGTTTAAAAATATTTGCAAAACAGTTCCGGTAAGCCAGTTGTGGTTGATGTGCATGTAACTAAGTTTGTTTTTCCGCCAAGGGTGCATTGTGAAGGTGCTCTCCTGCACAGGGGGGGGGGGGGTGTCAACATCCTCCAGAGAGAGAGAGGGATGGGGTAACTGGCATGTCAGCACCTTCTTCTTTGCTTGTCACGTCTGCCACCACAGCTGAGATCACAGGGGTCTGCTGTGTGAAGTGATGAACAGGTGCAAAAAAAACTTTCTAGCTGCATTTGTTTTTAGCACTTTTTTTTTCGTGTCTCATATGTCTCTGTACACGTAACACATCTTGCCAATTTCATTTTTGAAGGTAGAACTTATTTTTTCCTTGGGATGTTCTAAAATCACGTATGCTTCATTTATTTTGCTACAAAAAAAATTTAGTCAGATCTTTTGCTGTCAGTTCTCATTCGGCTTTAGGGGCAGTATCTTCACCAATTTCTTTCTCTGTATGTTTCATCTCGTCCTGTTCTGTGAGTTCTTCTGCAGTGAGTTTCACATCATGTGAAGTGATCAATTTATTGACATCTATTGCATCAAGTTCCTCAAACCAAGTTTTTTTCCTATTTCAACTACTTTCTCTGTTACTTCTTCCAACTGTTTCTCAACTGGCTGAAAACCACGGAATTTTTCTCCATAGGGAGGACATAACTTCTTCCAAACATAGCTAAGACCAGATTCATTATTTGTGTGTGCTTCCACACTCTCATTTCCGTAGAAATTAACTAATCTAACCTCAACAGTTTCTGAAGATCATTTCTACTTTTCAAAATGGTTCTCATTGTTGATTCATTTCGTCTGGTGGCGTTGCCATTTACAATGTTCTCTTCATAGTTTTTAGAGCTCTGAATAACTTCTATATTTAGTTTCTAATGAAATTGTCTTCATTTTTGCTACTGCTTTATCAGTCAGCACTTCTTTTGCACGTTCCATGTTCACAACAAATGATTTAAAAAATAACCATAGCTTATTATGCAAGATGTTCATCCGTGGCTCAAAAAAACTATCATGTAAGTGTTTCATGCGCACACACGCTCGGCGATTAGTGTCTTGAAAAAATAACAGGATAGGAAGCTCGATACGCCGGCCTGTATTGCAGTCGCCCAAGTGGCATCCACAAGTGAGCGAGCGATGGGAAGCTTACAGAAACTGATTTAAGCATTTTTTTTCGCTCGCGTTATGCAAGTTTTATATCACACTATTTGAATCGCGTTGTGTGAGTTTGCGGTAAGTGAATCCGTGCTATGCGAGACTGATGTGAATATGTTTTCTGGCAAAAAAAAAACACTTACATATTTCATCATTGTTTTCAGGACTTTGAAAATACAGCCTATGAGTTCCTATGAGCCGCACTGAGACAAACAGTAGAGTCACAGGTGGCAAGGGTGTAGGTTTGACAGATGAGTAGCCCCACCTAATTTAATTTTTCATATAATCCCAAATCCTTGATCTCATTAGAGCTTTAGGGTAGACAGCAACAAAAACTTTCTTCCCACATAAAGTGAAGATTTAGTTTAAATTTGCTACTGGTTCCACTTCTGTTCTTGTAAGTTTAGGTTACTAGAAACTAGTTACTTTAATCCACCTCAGAGTGCACAGCATTAAAATTTCCACAGTAGAGTTATCCCCCTATATGTTTGCAAGTTGCCATTCCTGGACACATATTTACTGGCAGTAAATGCTTGTTTTTACAGTATCTGTCACCCATTAAAATTATTTCCACTAGTCCCCAAACAACTTGTATTTAAGAAAATGTATTATGTAGGATTTAATACTAAGTCATCTGGGATATTTTTTGTGGAATGCTAAGAATAAATCTACAAATGGTAGTATGTACCTAATGTTTATTGGTAATGTTCAAGTTTTTTTATACTTTACTTAGTTTTGTATCTTTGTAGTCACTTCGAGACATATTACATCATCAAAGCTAATCAGTACATTACAAATATTAACTTCACAACACGTGCGAAACAAGGGGCTGCGGTGGCCAAATGGTCAGACCATTCACCTCTCACCAAGGTGATCCTGGTTCAGTTTCTGGGTGGGTCTGTCCCCGGATTTACCTGTGCGGGAATCGTGCCAGACGATGTTATTGGTCGGTGGGTTTACTCGGAGATCTTCCATTTTGCCTGCCTGCTTCATACTCACCTCATGTCACTCCTCACCAGCGCTAAAGATCTAAATGTTATGCGCTGATCAAAATCTCTCACATACATGTGCAACAACAAAACTCAGCTTAGGTTATAGGAAATACAACATCCAGAAGAAGGAGTATATGTACCAACTTTCCAAATTAATCACTTTGTTTAAATGAAAAATCCAAGATTGTATCAGTTGTTTCAATGTAGTTTCACGGATGGAATGATAAATCCAAGTTGGTGTCAGTTGTTTCAATGTAGTTTCACAGATGAAATGATAACTCCAAGAGAGTAGCAGGTGTTTAACATGCCTGAATTGCAGTGTGGAAGAAAGTATAGAAGTATTTCACTGTGAATTCAATCCAACGTAATTGGCTTATAAATATGCTGACAGTTATTTCCAAATGAAATTTTATTTATGGTTAATGTGCACTATTTATTGCAGATGCTGTTAATTTCATTTTGTGGGCTGCAGTACGATTCAAAACCACAAATACTTTGCCATCTGTGAGACTAAAAATATGCTTTAATTTTTTGTGGTAATTGATCATTTTGATTCCAGTGAAATCTATGGAATCGACCGATTCTGGAATGGGAATTGACTGGTCACTGTTTGATTGTAATTAAATGATAAGATTATACATAACAGGCTGTACTGTACGTAAATTAAAGTAAAATTACAATGGTTTAGATTCAAAACAAACTTTTTTTTATAAATAATATATGAGTTTTAATGTGAATCATTCCCAGCAATATATTGGGTCTTTTACACTGGTACATGTGTTTTCAAATTTGATGTGTTTTTGGTTTTCTTCTCTAGATGTTGCTGATTTTAATGGTGAACTTCTACCAGAAGTAGTGTGCACTATTGTGTGGAAACACCTACAAGCACCAGTTTTACCAGATGTGGCGATACTGTCGAAAGCAATGGAAAAAATTCCTCAAAATGGGAAAGATGTCTCTCGACATCTTTTATCTATTATCTTGATGGCACATGCAGTTTCAAAAAATGATGCAAAAACATGTCTTGGGATCTTGAACACTGCCATCAAAATTGTAGAAGAGTCAAGGGTGTGTATTTACAGTCATGCATTGCTAGGTACAGTAGTGCAATTCAAGAACAGTATTTTAATTTAGTACATTACATCCATACCTTGTATCTGTACGAAATATTTTGCTAAGAATTGGTTGTTGTCTAAAAAATTTAGTGTTACACATATAATGTTTTCAAACTTCTGCAAGTGCTGGTATGTTTCAATAATAAAAGTCTGTACATAATGGTCCCTTACAATAATGCAAGCAGTTTCTGTAACCAGTTATCATATTTGCGTCATAGCTTCAGCACAATATCTTAATTTTCAGAGTAGAAGTCATATTTCACATGCTTGTCAAATTGTTTTTTTGTATTGCTGTAATTTTCAGAATTCAGTGGTAACTTAATTTAAATATTCTGCATTCAAAGAGGCTGTATTTGTGATACGTTGTAACACTGCAATCACAAATTCTATTTTAAATAAGTTTTTTTTACTGTATATCGTGTTTCATCGCCTTGGATTTGTAAGTAACCAGAAAAGAACACTGTTGTGTTGTGATTGGCCAGATTGTTGATTTGTTTGTTCTTTAGTGGAGTATATTATTTATTTACAGGGAAGTGTGCTGCTAGCTATGGTTGTGTGATTAATGTCTTGTTAAGTTAGGCGACAGCTGTATTTAAATGTATTGTTTAGAAGGACATGATGTTAGGATTTGCCTGTTGATGTCTGTTTTTTTTAGGCTAGTTGAGTGGTTTGAAATACGTAATTTTTATATCTCAAAAGTTTTGTTTCCACAGTATGATGTAAATTTGTGCCGCGTCACAATACCAAATAACAATAATGCAGAATACTTCAAGCAGGAAGTGGTATTGCCGTTTTGGATTTATGTGTTTTTCAACATATATCTCGATTCAATTTTATTTCTGAAAATTTAATTTCGTGAGATCATATAGTTTGTACTGATAGAATTTTTAATGTTGCAAGCATGGGGGGAGGGGATCATTCTTCTGTTTGCAATGATCTCGTGATGTGTGGAAAAATAAATCAAGATTTATAAATTCCCGACGATTAGAGATTGAAAAGGAAAGAGACCTAAGGCCTTCATTTCACTCAGCTGACGCTTTTTTCATGTTGCAAAATTACAGGAAAAAAGTACGCTAGATCTGTTACGACATCTGAAATTATGCAGAGAAATTGATCAATGGTCCATTCTGGCCGTTTCTACAGAGTAGACTAATACAGGCATTCATCAGTGCTAACTTTGAATACCCACAGATTCTTACTCTGCACTTTAACGTAGCAAGAATTTAAGTGATGAAACGCTACATTTTACTTCTAAAATTGATTAATTTTAGTTGTACGACTGTCCTTCTATCATAACATAGAATGTGAGATGTAACACATAGCTAAAGGTGAGGAAAATGCTGTGCACTACAACACCAAACTCCAAAAAATTTTTCTGCTGAGGTAGCACAAAAACAAACTCAGAAGGATGTTGACACTTACTCTGGAAACAGGGTTAGCTGGTGGCTGACTAGACCCTCCATGGACGGGAAGCTAATGCTATAAATAAATGTTTGAGATACTGTATAGAAAGCACCCCATAGCTAAAGGAGTTCAGGTAGGTCAGCCGACAACTGACTACTGCTGGCAAGGTTTTGGCATTATAGCCAAAAATTTGAGACTTTGGTGCGGGAGGCCAGAGCAATGGCTGAGTCTGCATCGTAGTATGGCAGGAGTTATCAGGAACAGTGTAGAGGTTGGTTCTCTGGACGGGATCTTGTGCAGGCAAGAAGGTTAGGCACTTGATGTGGTATTGAGACAAAGTGAAGTCGTGACGGGACAGATTTGGGAGGGGTGATATGGAGAAGTTCGAGGAAAGACGGAACCTCCAAAGACCTGGTGACCACGGAGATCCCCTCAATTCTCTCTACTCTTAGTCTGCTGCGGGGATGTCCCTCTGGAGAGAGAATGTTACAATGTAAGGGTTAGGTGAAGCTGGTATCTCCCACACCTATCGGCTTTCCTTTTCCCTGCCCTGACCTTGAGCATTCCTTAGTTAATGTTAGTAGGAAATATGAGGATCTGTCTGGCATAAAAAGCCTGTTATGTAAATGCAACCAAACAATAAGCGAGGGTCTGGGGATGTGCACTTTGCCCCTCAGAGTGGTAAACTCAGTATCAACCATGACAATAAAGGTGCTGTGGCAAAGACAGATCCCAGTGTTCCAGAAGCAGAAGCATTCTCAGAGTCTTTACTTATGTTTACAACAGCCTGTTAACTGTAGAATACTCGAAGAGAGAATTTACTAGGACAGCAAGTGCAAGAAAGGTACAAAGAGTGAAAAGCATGGAAGAAGAACAAAGAGGTATGGTTAGGTAGCATTATATTGTTCAGTAGAACAATAAAACTATCCTGTGCCAGGAAGCGCTTGTGAAGTTAAATCTGGAGAGAGAAAAATGCAAGAGAAAAGCACTAGCACTTGTAGGGAGATCAACATGGTGAGCAAGGTCTGGCTTATTTTCTTGCGGTGGTGGTGGCTACTGATCTTCCTAGTGACTTCTCAAGGTCTCGTTCAGTCGAGAGGGACTCTCAGTCCAGAGAAGTGTTGTAAAAACATCTAGCAGAACAGTAGTTTGCAGCAGAGATAATTGTTAGAGCAAGGAGACATTTACTGATGCAGCAAGGCACAGGGCAAGAGTGATCACAGACTCACTGAAGTTTTTGGTGTAAAGTTGTGTCTTTTATATACTCATTGGTGGGCTTGGCGAAGATGAAGGCTTCCTGGATTGGCTGGGTGTAATGGAGATAGGGGTACATGGTTTGGTGCATGAGCGAGGCAGACAGGAAGGCTGATGACCATTCCTTTGGATCTCAGCTGGTCTGCATTGCGTGAAATAGACTTAAGGATGGTGCGCAGTGTCTCTTCCGGACATAGCATGGTTGCTACGAACTAAGTGTGAAAGGAATAACCAGGGAGTAGACTGTGAATGATGCAGAGGGTGTGTGTGGGATGCACGTGACTTATGTTGGGAAAAACAGTGGCGTGAGAGAAGAGTGGGGGCAAAGGAGAAGGTAATGTGCAATCAGGTGAAGTGGAATCTTGCAGAGATAATGATGCTGCTGAGTATGTGTCAACATCATTAAATATTCTAAATAAAAGTAGAGATGTACCACATATCCGAAATACAGCACCATCAAACCTACAAAATGATCAAAGCTCAGAAACCAAAATATCACCATAATGCCATAGTTGACCTTTCATACTAAATTCTAAGTGTGTTGCTTATTCACATGTATCTTTAAAACTTTGCTTTTAAAAGGTACTTGTTCTCTTCGAACCTTTAAGCGCAGGTTTTCACAATAAAACCAACATTTTAATTTTGTAGTGAGATAATGCAGCAAATATGTTTGGAAACCATAACATTATTTCAAGAGGAGATAGAAATTCACAAGATAATTTTTAAGTTGTTGTACTTTATTATTATGTTCAAGCAATAATTTTTCAGTTTTTACTAGACAGTGTGTTTCCAGATTATTTTATTCTACAAGGAATCATTTTGTGTGTTGTTTTGTTTGAACCTAAACACTTTTGAACGTAGGCAGGTCATTTGATAGGTACAATTTATGTTAGTGATGAGGACACAGTTTTTTAAATTGGGAAAATGCAAAATTTCTATAAAGGTATTGGGTTGTTTAGTATGTTCTTTATTCTCAGTTCTTGAGAACCAATGAGGTTGAATCATATAAATTTGGAGCAGCGCTGGGAAATGAAATAAGGCTGGGAAAACCTGGAGATCCCCAAGTCAACCCACCAACTTGTGACGCCGTTCAAGCGCAATTCCCACACACATACACAAATGTGGGAGTGAACCCAGGTTACTTTGGTAAAATGTATACGGTTTAGCCAACACAGTCTCCATAAAAGTTCTTAGCTTGTATTTATTACTACTTTATTTCTATAACACATGAAAAATAAAATCCAATCTATACTGTTGCTGTAATTTCAAAGGATTCTTGAAATGGGAGTAATATTAATTGAAGAATTTCTGTGGATATACGCCATTTCAGCTAAAGATAGTCACAGAAAACCAACCAAGAAAAACAAGAATTTTGTTGGATTTCTCTGTCTGTGCTTTCATATGCATTTCTGGTTTTCCATCACCTTTGAATGATGGAGATGCGGTTTGTACAGTGGTTTGGGCTATTCTGGGCAGGATTAACCCTAATTTTCACTTGTACGAATCATTCCCGACAATGACATTGGTAAACGTGTTTTCTTGGGGACCTTGTGTTTCCCCCCACCACATTATTTAAGTGCTTCTCCACTATCATGTTGTACCATACTCAACAGTGTTAAAAAGCTCACTGTTAAGCTCTGATAAAAACATCTATATTCTGTAATTGAATTATTGTTCAGCAGTAGGTTTACGTACAATCGCTAGCTGCCTCTTAAGGCTCGGTTTCAGCCGCCGTATTGAATTTTATTATTTTTCGCTTTTTTGGAATTCTGAGAAGAAAAATGTTAAATCGGCGACTATGCAGCAAATTCTATTTACCTTGAGCTACAATACAAGTATGACAATAGCTCTAGTAATGTATAATTAGGTTGTAATGTGGACAAATTATGAATATAAAAAAATTTGCCACACAGATTGCAGCATAATTATATGTTAACAGCTAAATTGCAAGGTCTGTACTGCAGGGAAATGTAATTAGAATTTGAGGTATAATCACACATTTAACATTTTAAGTGAAAAATGATAAAATTAAATATGGCGACAAACCGAGCTTTAACACTTACAGAATCGTAAGCAGTTGTATACCTAAAACATCTTGGTTATGTGGTCCCCACGCTTTACTTTTTGAAATATATTCAAACTTTCAATATATGATATGAAATAGCCTATATCAAGTATGTATGCATTTATTGTGTATTTGAAGTATAATCTCCTTCTGATTAACTGTTAAAAACACTGCAGTGAACAAAATAAAATATTTCCTGTTTGTTAGACATGATAATGGCTTTTCCTATTCCCAAAATTGACATTGGTAGATCTAAAATAGACTGTTATTTCTTAAGGGGGTTGGTGCTGCTGTGTATTTTATTATTTTTAGTCGTGTACATTACACGTTTTATTCATGAACATATTTTAATTTGTGTACACTAAAATTCTTTGTTTTCAATTAGCTCCCTAGAACAAATTTTTTTTTCTTTCCTTTGGTAATTAAGAAGCTTAAATTGATATAATTTTTCGATGGCGATTGTTAAAACACTATAAAATAATTTTGTTACAAAAGTTAAAAATTTAATTACAAAACATTGTTTCACTCTAGGCGACTACTGAAAAGTGAAATCGGTAATAAAGACAAGTTATTAAGTAAAGCTTTTATTTTAATTCTATTCATTTGTTTTTTGTGACAAAATATGTACTCTGCAACAGGCATTCTGAAAGTGTGTGTGAATTTCAAAAATCTTTATACTGCATATGAATGCAGTAGCAACTACCAATTTCTTTGTCAGGATGTGTGACTTCAGGCAGGTTGCCAATGTAGCCATTACCTGGAAACATGTGCAATTTAACAACTTTTCAGTTTTCCATTTACTAATGCCCTTACATCCTGAATTACTGAGTATACTACATATACTGTTAATGTAAATTATTTGATTTGTTATATGAATGCTTTTACTGTTCATGTAACACCAAAACAATAAAATAGCAATTTTGGAATACACTTAATGCGAAAACTATGGAATTAAAAATATTAATCTGTTTGTAAATATTACTTAATTAAATTTTAAAAAGTTGGGTAGTGTTTGGTGGGAATATAAATTTTTTTGTTTCCTTATTTTATTAATTATTAGTTATCTAACCATAACTTTGAAGGAATTTCCGAACGTTTGAAGGATTTAATTTTACATCAAAACCAATGGAGCAATTTAGAATGTGTTTAAAAAGTAATAATAAAACAACTTCTGATGAAAATTTTTAAGGTATGTGTCCAACGTCTCACTGTGATAAAACTCTGGAGAGTAGCTATCGACGTAAAGCTATGGAATTTTTTCATACAAATCCTGATAAGTATCTTAAGGTGGCAAGTAAAATGTGAAAGTTAAATGCAACAAGGTTTGATAGCTCCTGAGAAATGGTTTCATAAATCACAGTTGCATTGGAAAAGTTATTGATGACTATTTACCCACAAAAGCTATTCAGCTGTCCACAAGCACTTTTATCTTTATTAGTTATTTATTACAAACCAAAGTTTCCCTTATGTTATACAATTTACTGCAACGTAAACATTGCTGCTTTTCTTAGTCTGTAAATATAATTTTCAATTGCAGCAAATTGTTACCTGACTGGTAGGCAACACGCTTAGGAGTCGGCACTTTTATCAAATATTGAGTCTGCACTATGGTCAAATATTGATTTTTGCTATGGTCAAATATGGATTAAGGACCCGTGGCACATAATCTTATACCCTATCCTTTCAATGTTAATTTTCAAATCCTTTTTTATGGAAAACTATTAATGACAGGTAGCTGAAACTTCGTCATATTAAAACTATATTTATATATGTGGTTTCTATCTTTTGTAAATCGTATTATGTTGTAAGGTTTTTCTTTAAAAATGAAAATTCTAACTATCTGTTTTGGATGCAACTGTACAAATGTTGATAATTGCACCCATGAACAAATTTTTATCTGAAATGTATAGATAAAACGAATAATATTAATGTTATGATGTTAATTATACTGCATTGAAAGTTCGGTATCAACAAGTATTCTTGTTATTGTATGTTAAACGATTCGTTTCAATTACCACAATATTCATAATGGAAATATGTCGTTCTTATCCTCGGCAAACTAGCAGGCGAAAGCTCTGTCAGTTACCGCTAAGCCTCCCTCGCTTCTCGGCCACCCCAGGGGGGAGAGTTCACAAGACAAGACGTTTCCGTGCTTGGTTGCTTTCAGTAAATAATAGTACCTGGTTTTCGTTGTGGCAACTGTGCAGCAGTTCGGAGTGGATAGTACGACTCAACTTATATTTGCCTCTGTTGAAAGCATTTCTCCAGCTATGGTTTCTTTTTAAAAACTAATATACAGTTTACAAAATATAAATTCCTTTGTGTTTACGTATAACCAAATTTGCCAATATATTTATATGTATTTTTTTAGCTTTCTTTTTTTAACTTAATTTTTTACCTAATAGTTACTTCCTGTACATGGTAGTTAAATTAAAACTTGCTGACATGCTATTTATAATTAAATACATTTTACATCACCATCATTTTAATTTTTCTATCTCGTCAGTTTCATAAGCGTATATCCAGGATGTTCGGGAACTCACTCTTAATATTTCGGGAGGCGGTATCTTTTGAAAATTGGATTATGCATAGTTTATTAAAATTTGTATTGGAGAGATCCGTCCCTGAAACTCGAGTTTATGTAGAGAATTTTTGCAACATATCTGAAAAGGCGTCCAAATAATAACTATTTTTAAACGATGTTTAGTCTAAACGAGATCTACATTACATAAAAAAAGAGAGTTTAAACCATCCCCTACAAACAAAAAAGAGGCGTGGCCCCACTACAATTGCATTATTTACCGGTATGTGATATGGCAATTAGATGCATTCATAGTACCCAGTAAGTGGTAATTAACTAAATTCATAAATATAAAATTCTAATAATGAGGTTTTCTTAAACAGATTAAAGAGTATGAAAATAATTCTTCTAGCCCCCTACAGGTAGCTAATCCCATGCAGATTGTCCTGAAATTTTTGTCTGTGAATTTTTAATAGACTTGCCTATGAATATCCTTGCAAGATTTTAATCAAATAACGCGGGAGAGCATGTAATACAAACATAACTGATACATAAATAGATGCCTAAGTCATTAAGAATTTTGTTGCGTTCCAAGTTATATGAGTTGTGTGAGTTTTCTCTACGACAGCAACTCCGTCACTATTATATACCACATGCGTTCCACGTTTTTCGTTTTTAATACCTAAGCCTATTACAAGTATTTTATTACTGTTAAATATTCTAAATCACAAAATTTTCAGGATAATCTATAAGGGGATATGAATATGTATAGGGTTATAATTCTATATGGTATTTGGAGAAATTATTTTAGATGTTTCAGTTCGTTTTAATAACGTGGTATATTTTATTTTTTAATCATAAATAATTTACTAAAAATACACAAACCAGAAGAGTTGCATATTGTTTGGGACACGATAGATCTACGTTATAAATGATAAAAAATCGCGGTTTATTTTGTGCTAACGTATTCTCCAAAACAGTACAGCGCCCTGCACCTTGTATGATTGGACGACAGTTGTATGTCACAGTTTAGCTGTGGTCAGACCACTCGGCTCCCACTAAGACCATCCGGGTTCGATTCTCTGTAGGGTTATTCTCTGACTGGAATGATGAAAACGTGACGGACATTGCCGTTTTCCAGTGGGTTTTCTCGAGGATATCCCTTTTTTCTCGGCTTTCTTATTCCATCACTTCCCCATTACAGGGTTTCATTTCATATCATCCTTGAGGACGTGTAGATGCCTGCAGGCACCCAGTTAGAAATCTGTACTCAGAGCAGGATAACCTGATCTCTGATACCCGTCCCATACCGGGTTTGCGGCACTACAGTATATACAGTATCTTCAGTAGTGCCGCAAACCTGGCTTCGAGAGCTCCACTGGTACAAAAAAAATAAATTTAAATGTTAGCAAAATATGCTTTATTTGCCGTACAATGAGGGTTCTACTAACAAAAATAAAAAGGGGTTTACAAGTATTTTATGGCCCTCATTATTTTTTTTTTTTTTTTTTTTTTTTTTACATCTGTATAAATGTAACTAGAAAAAATTCTGTGAGAAAATATCTGTTCTAAAATTGTGTCTGCATATTTTTTTCGACTAAAAAACATAAGAAAATTTGAGATTTTTGTAAGCATTTGAAAATTAATACAACTGGAAGTTATGATCCAAATTTGAATTGTGTGTTTTTCAGAGTACAATATTGAAAAAATTTCCAACACAGATAGCACCAGTAATTTAAAACTAGGTACAAGTTTTTTTATACTGTATTTGCCAATGGTCCTAAATTAGTGACGCCTACTGTACATCTATTTTCTCGTCCGTAAGGATTAATTTTATTGCTTACGTGAAGTGATCAAAACAAATGGTCGGAAGGAAAAATACACTACAAATTATGTAGGACCATTGTTACTTATGCTAAAAAAATTTCAGTTTTTAAAGTAATTTTTTTCGTGATACAAGCACAGTTTGTTGTATCTGTAAGTCAACTAAGTGAAACTTGTCTTGATAGTTAATTTTAATTTTGAACGTGTAATTTCTTATCAAGATTTTTGTTTTTGTTAAGAAAATTCTTAAGTTATGTTTTATTGTTTGTGCATACAAATTTAAATTTTTATACTAATTTTATCTATGATATTCGGTTTAACTGCTGTACTGTTGTAAGTAAAATTGTCTTGATAACTGACTATGGTTTGCACACATTTCTCGTCAATAATCAATTTTGCTATTACTGACTTAGCCGAAGGGAAAATAAATTAATGAGTTGTGATGTACATGTTTTGTTTGTGCATATATATGTTAGATTTTATAGTCAAGTTCTTCATGAAATACCATTTGACAGCTGTCAGTATGCATATGTAATTTCTCGTCATCAAGAAATTTTGTTATTGCTGACTTAGTGATAAAAACAAATGGCTGGAAGAAAAAAATATGAATAATATGATGTACATTTACTTTTTAGGCATACAGATTGTTGTTTTTATTGTTATGGTTTTTATGATATATAGTTTAACTGCTGTTGTACTGCTATTGCGACTTTAAGTAAAACGGTCTTTATAATGAATTTCAATATGTAGGCTACATGTAATATAACGTAATTGAGATATTTTGATATTTTCGTTTTGAAAAGAAACAGTCGGAAGAAAATGAAAACTTTGAATAATGACATACATTTGTTATCAGTGCACAGAGATTTCCATTTTTACAGTCATTTTCATTAAATGCAATTTCATTGCTGTTTTGTTAATTGCCGCAAAGTATATTGTTTGACAATTAGTTTATGCTTATTCAGGTAACTTCTCGTCATTAAATTTTGGTAATGACTGAGTTTAACTCTTTCGGTGCGGCATTGTCATATAAGGAATTTTACCTGAGTGCGTAATTTTTTTTTCAAAAAATTAAAATTTACAAAAGTGTTAATAATATTTTTTTTACTTCAGTAATACCGATAACTGACTTCAGAAATGTTAATAATATGACCTATATCCCTTTTGTAACATTATAAGTAAAAAAACAACGATAACAAAATTAATTTACAGTGAATCAAAGTCGTATAAAATATAGCATTCTTATAACAAATTCCAAAAAATAAAGTATTTTTTAAGAAATATAAAAACTGTGGATTTACTTCTGATTTAAAAACAGTCACTGCAGGTTTTAATTAAAATAAAAAAAATTAATAAAATTTTTAAATAAAAATATTTTTTAAAAACTAGACATTTTTCTATTCGGATGTGTTGCACAGCACTATTCTTGCATAAAAATACCTTGAACAAAAAAGCAACAATTTTAGTCCTTGCAAGTAAATTTGAAGTTAAGAAAATAAAAAAAAGCAACAATAATGATTAATGAGATGAGTTAATATCATGACAGAAAGATTATCATTTAGAAAAAGGCATAAC
>PNEQ01004675.1:37101-54612 GCA_003012365.1 Medauroidea extradentata
CCGTAGACGTTGTGCAAGTAGTTCAAAGAACTCCCAACAGATAGCAGATCAATATAAAAAAGAAACTAGACGGAATGTGAACAAAATCGACTTCAGCACTAACGGCAAATGTGTAAATCGACTTTTGTCGATCACAGCACCTAATACAAACAATACATCAGTCGACTAAAGTCGATCACAGCACTGAAAGAGTTAAGTATGGTGAAAGTAATTTAACTGCTGACATAAATTAATTATTTGTAACTTAATGTAAAAGCCTTTTATCTTACGTAAATAATAAATTTAATGGTTGTCATGATTTCAATTTTTATCCTGAAAATGTAACTTCTATTTGCCAAAAACATGTCATTATTATTATCATCATTAGTAGTAGTAGTAGTAGTAGTAGTAGTAGTAGTAGTAGTAGTAGTAGTAGTAGTAGATGTAGCAGTAGTATTGTATTCATTATTGTTACACTGAGTAAATTTAAAACTAGTCAGATGTAAATAGTAGCTATTTTTGCTATATACACAATGTGCGCTGGAAATTATTGTAATATTTGTAAAATTATTTAATTTGACTACTGGATTAAACATACTGTAGTTGCGAAAGCATAATGTTCTGTGCTTTATTCAGACAAAAATATAATTTCACTATATGTTTTAAGTGTTTGCTTGGGTGAACTTATTTTGTGCGTCCAGGTTGGCATATTTTGCCCGTCCGAGGCCTAGAAGGGCGGAAGCACTTAGGGCGACAGAGCATGTGCACCACGCCCCATCCTAGCCTCTAAGCGCAAGTCACACAACTGGTGTGCAGTCTTCTCGTCTGTGCGTGGTATTCAGTCGTAGCCATATCATTTTATGCGATAATATTACAAATAAAGGTGCAGTACTTGCTTAGTTTTGGTTTAAAAATTCTTCTTCAAGGTTATCTTACCTAAAAAAGGATAGTAAAAAACCCATTTTCATCATTTTCGGCTTTAAAAATAAGGCTTAAATATGGGGTAGGGGGGATGATTCATACAAGTGTAACATTCTTTGAATGATATTCCTAAATATATATCACTGAAGTATGTTGAACAGTTTTACTGTGATCTTCTATCGACTGAAGTGCTGCACACTGCTAGGCGGCTTGGGCAGTCGGCCAACTTTAATGTTCACTTGCGTATTTAGTAATAATTCTCCACACAAAATACATTTAAAAGGTCATGTTTGATACGAGGAAATGTTTCTTAAGTGCAACGCAAACACGCTAAACAGCCGCGTATTTGAGTCTAAAACTGCCACCCGTGTTGTGACTTTTTTTCCTTGTTGCCTTGTGTCTGCAGGCACAGGACAAGCCAAGCCACGTGACCCTCTGTCCCAACCCCCCTCCTCCCTTTAAATTCCACCATGGGCGACCCCCTGGCGTGATCCCAGGAGGCCGGAAAACGTTATTTAGTTGAATAAGTACCTAAGTCTGCCTCCCAAGTAGACGGCTACATGGGCAGACCCTATGCGATGCTAGCCAACTTCCATAGCCTCTTAAGCATTATGGTCATATATTATTAATTCTGTGTTATGGTCGTTTACGAATTCAGTATCGTGGTGTTCTAGCATCACGGTACACTTTGAAATAGCAGAGAAAATTGTTTAGTTTATTTTCATTTTGCTGTAGGGGCACTCCTGCATTGTAATTTTTCAGTGTTATGGTATTGGTAGGCCTATTCTCCATTATTACATGTTCGGCATTGTGGTACTGTACTTCGGTAATGTGTTATGGATCTGTGTGAATCCATGCATAGACTTTGCTTTGTTTCCTTCCCTTCTTTTCTTGACATTTGGCCTGGGATTGGTTATTGTAGAGTAGTAATGGTATTTTAAGGTTATTCAAATTAATGAAGAAAGTTTTTATTCTATTTCATTGTTCCCTCGGTACTCTATAATGTAATACTGCATTTTTTAACATTTCAGATAAAATTACTGATTTAAGAATAAAATGCCACCAATCTGTTTGTTGTAACTATAAATTAATGAATTTTTGTTATAAGCTTCAAGTGTAAAAGTAAATGTTTTTATCACTACCATTTTTTATGTACCCAGTAGAGATGACCATTACGTAGTGCTCAAAACTACTGTAGTTGTTTCTATGTAACCTTTCATAGAAATAGCTTTAATTTTTTTTATCTAATTTATTTTTTCCATTGTTTGATTTTTCTAGATGTACGTGGAAGAGCTACACGTGCATTTGAACGGAACGACTTTCCCCTTGCTTCTGCTTGCTGCAAGGGAAGGTGCGTTCGCAGTGCAGGCTTTTGTATATTGCCTCACTGTTCTCATGAAACGCATGACAGTTCCAATTCACTTGAAAGAAACACGGTGGTGGAATTTGTCAGGGAAGACAGATGAAGCAGCAGCATTTCTTGTCCGGATGTTTGAAGTTTTAATAACTGGATGCAATTTAGATAATCACGGCATGAAGAAATTATATGTCGAAGGTGTAAGAGAGTATTTTAAGGTAAGAAAATTGTATGTTGTGTTTAAACTTTTTTTTTTGTAATTTAGTTTTGGTTGTGAGAGCTTAATCGTACAGATCTTTAAGTAAGTGACTGCACCAATATGCAACATAACTGTATTTGTGTTAGCTGAATTGGTTGAACTTCTCAATCTCAGAGGTACAGTACAAGAGATGTCTAAGATGTGGGAAGTATAATGAGTATGAATACTTCTGCCAGAGTGGCACTGGCATCTTGTAGAGCACTTTGTTTGTTGTGTGAGTTTCCGTTATTTGTGTAGACAGAAGAGGAGGTTTAGATCCAGGCACCCCTCTGTGTCAAACAGAACATACTAGGAAAAAAATTTTGTTTTATTTCTTTGGCTTTCAGACATTTTTAATGCTCTTAATTGTTTACACATTACATAAACAGTTCTGTCCATGTATATACATATTTTCATTCTCTTTCACTTTCTATCAAATGAAGGTCAGGATCTTTTTTGTTCAATGTTAGAGTTTGTTGGCTGAACTGCTAAATGGATAAATGATTATATTTTAACAGTCATCGAACAGAATAATAAAAAAGAGTGATATATTTTGTGAGAGTCAAGAATAAACTAAACTGTTTTTCACACTGTTTTTATTTACAGTACACAAACACTGGTAAATATAGTTTTCAGTAGGCTGATGGATAAGACAGCGTACCTATGTAAACCTCCACAGCATTTTGTCATAGGCTTGTTTGATACGAGACTCTGTTGAGAGAATGCACACTAGTGCTGAACGAGAACAATTGTTGCCAATAGTGAGGTTATGTACTAGAGAACCATTTGGAAGACCTTGCTTGTGGGCTAAAAAGGCAACTCAAAGACCACAAACACAACAAAGAAAGAATGGAAAATTGGTAGGAACAAATACGTGCCAATACTTTTATAACCTCAAGCAACACAAATGGATCTTTAAGGCTAACACCAAACTATGACAAACTATCCAGAATTAATCATACCACTTCCCTTAGCAATGCAGCAGCACGGACATTGGAAGGTTTCTGCGGCGACCATTCTTTCTTCCTTCTTCATGCAGGCGCAGAAACCAACTAAATGTGCGCACAACGTATAGGAGAAATGCCACGCTTGCTTCAACGAAAACTACGCAAGAAACAAACAGCTACGTACAAAATATCACTTGGTGTAAATAGATAAAATGCACTGAGCGTACCGAACAAACAATAGATTCACACCGGTGGAATAGATGCACATTTCACATTCCAACTAAAACTAAACATTAAAATCTTAGAACAGATCTGGCCCGAAAGACCAAAGAAATGTTATATAATTAATGAGTGGACTGTAAGCTTATCTGATGTAACGTGTACAGTTAAATTTCAAATGATCTATAACAAGCAAATTCCGGTGGCACAACCACTCGCCACCATGTTGGTTTTGAGACTGTCTTTGTTGACTGGAACAGGTACGCCAACCGAGTAGTGGCAGTGACGAGGCCGCCAACTCTCACTAACAATGCCACTCCCGGCATCCCTGGAGCAGGAAATTCAAATTATGTGTCCTTTATTTATACATCTATATACAATTGAAGGGTGTGCCCGAATAATGCTGTACGGCACATATACAGTAAAACTCTGTTAAGAAGTTTCTGAAGGGACTGAAATATTTGAACTTATTAACAGGGAAAAACTTCTTAAAGGGGTAAATTTACTATTGTAGTAATGGAAGGGGTAAATGTAATTCAAACTTATTATAGGGGAAAACTTTTTAAGTGGGAACTTCTTAACAGAGTTTTACTGTAGTAACTTAGTCGGTATTCCCTGTTTTTGTGTACGCTGATAAATTACGATGTAAAAAAATGTATCTACCACCCTCCAGTATGTTATACCTGTGGACAGTAACTTACAAATGCTTAGCACTGTAAGTGTTAAAGTTGCAGAGAAATTGTCAATTTATGTAGCCTTATAGTTGAATAATGCTGTATAAGACTGCATATACAGCATTGTTCCACGACATAGTGACCATGTAATACATTTGAATAGATGAAAACACTATTAAAGCAACACATATCTCCTTGTTTGATGTAAATTACTTCAATGTAGTGGTGATTACATTATGGTACGATTACTGGCTAATTATGCTTTATTGTTGATAGATGTTTGATGTACCATTAGCAAGGAAATAAATAAGTGGTATAAAATAGATGGAAAATCACTTCAATCTGCATACATATATCACTACAAATTACTATTGTGTGAAATAAGAAATAACAGAACAGAAAACATTCACGCTTCTAAATCAAGTCAAATGTGTGTTGCATGAAAGTCGTATAACACATATATAATAATAGCACAAACATTATTCATTGTCAGTATAGGACCTCAATACCACACAAAACAGTTATTGTGTGCGAGTCTTAAAACTGATATATAACAAAGAAAACAGACATTACAAACCAGGCATGTTTTTGAAAACAGTCAAGTGTAACATACTGTGATCTCCTCATAAAACAATCTATGCCGAGTTTCCATATACAGTGTCATGTCCATCAAATCCTTAATCTTTTTCCGTTTTCACTGGCAGTCGTGCATGGTATAAACAAGGTAGTACAGGTGGTACAGACACATGGTAGTGGTAGTTGTGTCGGTGATCTTCCTCTCTTTTCCTCAAACAACTCAATACGCTCCCATGCACGTAGTATGTTGTGAATCTTGCGAACGCAAACAGCTTGCAGGTCGTCATCACAAAATTTTAGCCACATTACCCGAGTAATTTTGAATCCTGGAGGTTTTGAAAATCTTGATTCAATAACTCTCAAATCTCTGACATCATCTTGCTCCATTTTCACAATCACCAGTGGTTTGCTCACAAATGCTTCAGAAATAACTTATTTCTGCTCGGTAGGAACCATTACTCGTGATACTCTTTTTCTTTTTTCTATGAGGGCAAAGTTCATATCACAGGGTAGGTACTGAAATACCATCTTTTAATTTTTTTCTGATGTGTCTGAATTCTTCTCTGTGTTATTGAAAATGTATGTAGTATGTTTTTTTATGTGGCGTTCGTTTTCCCCTGATTGCACAGAAACCGTGTTCCACGAAATGTCATAAATGTAATGAAAACTTGTTATAACCACTGGCCATTGTGCAGGATAGTGATAGAAGATTTCCTTCTGTTGACAAAATTCTTGGTATAATTTAATGAAATCTGTCATCAGTTCAGTATAATTTTGTGGGGCAGTTAGTTCTTGCTCCAGTGGTCCAACATCTCAGCATCTGGAATTGTATCTATCATTCATAATGGAATTTCCATCATTGTAAGATCATTGAATCAATCAAACATATCTTCACTCAACATTTTCTGATGGTCACAGACAATTTGTTGGTGATCGTCTTACATCTGTACTTTGTGTTTTAACTAAAAGAAGCTTGGAAAATATTTCAGCCCATTGTGTCTTTTGTAGCATTGTGATAAACTCAATTTTCCAGTAAGTTTAGAAGAAAACAGATTCACTCTTAATGCTGACCTTGCCTGTTACCACCAATGCTTGTTAACTTCCCACTAAAAGCTGAAAATACATATCTACAACTTCAACCTGTTCAGTAAACAAAATGAGCTCATTGCAACTACAAATTAAATTTTAATGAGGTATTATTGAAGGGAAAGAAGTAGCTTATATCACTTTGTATTGTAAATATGCTTTTCACAATTTTTTTTCAGCTTTATTTTCCAGTTGTGGAGCTGCAAGTACAATTTCTTTCAAAACTGGCAGTGGGAGGTGATGTGGGTGATGACAGTTTGATTGTGAATCCAGAGCTCCAAGTTAATTCTTTACGCCTTGTTACGGAACTACTCAAGAATCATGGTCGCTCTTGCCAGTGGCTGTTGAAGTGGAGCAACATACTTGTCCAGTCTGTTGTGGTAGCATTGGCAAGCCCCCTGGCACCAGTCAGGAAGACTGCTTTAGATTGCTTGATCTTGATTGGCAAGTCACGTAATGCAGATACCACAGAAAGCAACTGGAGCCACCTTGTGAGAACACTTCTCCTTTTTCAAGAAGAAATTGCAATGGATTCACAGTATGTAACTAACATTCTGTTGATTCATAGTTTTTAGGAATGTTACTTGTCTCTGTCACTTAACAGTGCTGAGATATTTAATGAGTTCTTTGCAGCAAAATGTAAAAAGGCAATTTATGACAAATAAGACTAAGTCTTGTGTATGACAAAAAGAAAGTATGTCAGACTAAAGGAAAGTGTGTAGTAGATGGGCATAAAAGTTGAGTTTGCTATACAATATTAATAAAATCATAAAGAAAGTTGGGTTTAAGCAATGGGATTTGTGTTAATGTAACTTATGCAGTTCCCCCCCCCCAACCCCTTTTCTCTTTCTTCCTCTCTTTCTTAAATTTGTATAAAACAATTTAAAGTGGTTTCTTAAGAGCATGCGATTATGCAATTCATATGGTAGTCTTAATGTTGATAGTAGGGTTTCACTTCTATGAATAAGAAAGGTAGGTGTTTTCATAAAATCATTAGATCTGAAAAAGCTTAGTAATATGTAGTATTTTTTATAAAAATCAATACATTCTGTTAAGTTGTTTGCATAGTGTTTGTATGTTTCTGTTGATGACAAAAATTTGCGTTTTTCATCAATTGCATTGAAAAGAGAAATACTTATTATGAATAATTATTTTTTATGTTTTCAGACAGCTGGCTTCAGCAATGCAAGCATTTCTTGAAAAAGAGACATCCGATGCTTCTCCCCAGACGAAAACACTGCAAACCATGCTGAATACCATTGTTGATAATAAGACTCCTGCATTTGTCTCGTCTGTTCTGTTGAGTACACTGAAAAAAATTCGCTCTGAAGTATGCAATATTATGTTTTTCCGTATAATTTTTTTATGTTTCGTACATTTTTGATTTGAATGCATTTTATTAAGTATGTACAGTTCGTACCGTATAAGAACGCCATTATTTGACAGATCATAAAAAAGTAGGACAATGTAAACAAGAACATTATGTATCCTTCTACCACAATGTGTCTTCCAGTTGCAAGAGCTTATAACAGTGCAAGGAAACATATTCAAACTAAAATAATAAATAAAATAATTCATGCAAGCATAATTACAATTATTTTTCGTGTTGCCTTCAATTTGGTTCTGCACTATCAGATCATAAAGCCGTACAGGCCTAGTTTAAGTTTCAGGTAGTAGACTATCAAAAAAACTTACCTTTTGTGGCAGGGCCTACCTTCCAAATATCAGTGTTATAGTCATACGACTCACAATACTTAGAAAAACCTGTTAACATGTTTATTGTAGACTACGTAGCAAAAATTTGCGCTCTCACAATCCAAACGGAAACATTATATCAATAAAAAGCGTAAGTAATAAACAAACATGGGTAGGCCTAATGGCCCAGATAAGCTTTAAATCATTTTGTTGATTTACACATACAATTAAACAAATACACTTTAATGACCGGGAAATACATAGGCGTAGGTCTTCTAGCCTTTTCTTTTGGTAATATGCAGGCCTACATTTTTGCAGCTGAAAGACACAAAATCTCACATGGACTTGATATTAACCACTTACTTGCTGCTTTAAAAAAATAAAAAATAAAATGAGTTGGCGCCTTGAAAAAGCATGTTTACATATAGGACTACAATAAAAACCATAAGTGTTTACCCACAAATTATGTTAAAATAGAAGGTAGGTTAAAATTTTTTTTTATTTTCTGTAGGACATTTCTCTGGACTGATTACCTGCTTCTTACTTAGCGACTGTTTTTGTAGACCTGCCACGTTGCTGCAAGTTATTGTCTCCTGAAACACGTCTTAATATCTCGTTGTCGTTGGCGATTACAGGCGAGGTATTTTAATCCCGGCTTTGCAATATATTACAACTACATACATGCACAAAATATTAAAATAACGCTTTACGAGAATCACAAATGCATACGAACACACAAGAAGCTCAAACACTTACAAATGGCCGCCCTTTGTTTTGGTTGCCGGACGTCATAATATCCCATTGGCGATTACCGGCTGGGTTATATAATCCTCACAGTACAATATTATAAATATACGCACATAATGTTAGAGTAACGCGTTATAAGAATCTCAAACACACACGAACACAGTCACTTTTTCACACTCGCTAATGGCAGCGCTTTGTTTGGTTACTGGTCGACTGATAACAGTGCAGTTCTTTGTAAATTAGTTATAAAACTATGCCATTTGAATAGAATAAAAAAGTTAACTTACTAATGTTGGATACAAAACCGTACTACTATATTACGTTTCCTCCAAAATACTTACTTATTTTTCACATATAATTCACTCAATGTCGGCGATGGAAGTTAACCAATTTGTTGATCAGGGCTTCCACTACTGCTTCATCAGGTCATACGATCACATCCTGTTGTTTTAAATGTTATGTTATTCTGCCACGTGTTTGTCATGTGTTAAAAATATTGGTAGCATTGGCTGTCGAAACACAGAATTCTTACATTGGATGGACTGTAGTTAAAAAATAACATGTTTTGCAAGGTTTCTTACTAAAAATGCAGATAAAATTAAATGTGTGTAGGTCCAGTAGGGTTGTAATGTAAGCACTTAACTCTTAAATTTTTTATTGCAAATATTATGTAAGTGTGGAAATTGTGTTATTGTTCAAGCTATGTATTGCAGTTCTTCACTCTTTGTTGGCTTCTATGTAAAACAGTTCATTTCGAAGAGAGTGAGAAATCAAGGTATCATAGCATTAGTTTAGGTTAAATCTAAGCAAAAAGGAGAACTACAGTATTAAGGTGCCTGCACACTTGGCGCGACAGTGCATGCTGCACCCTGTCGCTCTTTGCCCAAGTGTGCGGGATCCAATAATTTGCATGTAACTGAACCACGGGGTAAAAGTCGCTGCGCTTCGCCGCGCCCAAGTTTGCGGGCACCTTTAATACGGGTAAAAAGTTTAAGAACTGAACCCATATCTTCTGATTTCAGTAAATTTTTGTAAGCTAGCATGATACTGAAATTTTTTTTAAGGCTGCAAGTGTTTCAAATAAAACTTATGTATACTCGATTTATCCTTCTTACACATTTTTAATTGTTTGTTTATTAATTTTTTTTTAATTATTACATCTACCTGTATATACAAAGAGTAGGGTTGTGATTTGTAGTTAGAGATTTAATATTCAGTTACAGATTTCAGTAGATAAATAGTAAATATTAAATCATGACTTTTTTACTATATTGTTACAAGTTTGAGACATACAGACTTTACATGTGGGCAATTCCCATGAGTTCTTTTGGGATAGAGGTCTTATAATTATAAATAAAAGAGTTAAATTAAGTACTGGATTTAATAGCTCACAAAGCTACGAAATACACAAACAGTAATCAACTATAACTCTCACAAGACAATTAGTTATGCACACGATTAGTACTGTTCCACAGAACGTTAACTAACTTTGACAATTAAAGCACAACAATATTTACCATTAATCAATTAAAGACGACAAATTACAATAAAAGTTCGGTCATATATCCAATCAACAGTCCCTCACAGTTACAATGTACAACCTTAACAGTCATAAGGGAGGATGGCTCACCATGTACAGTGCAGCACCCGGAGTGCATCGCTGTCTTCACTCTTGAGGTCTTCGGTTCGACTCCCGTCGCGCACCTCCTTCTTCGCCTGTCGACCCGCAGCAGAAGCCTTCTTGTATCACCCAGCACTGCTCCGAAGGTATGTGCCTGTAGCCTCGCAGTAGACCCCGACGTCCCCAAGATGTCTTCCTGACATCACCAAGATGTCCTCGCTAGCCTCTCTGCACAAGCTTAGCACCTCCTCCGAGCAGGACCAATAGCGAACTCTCCAAGCACTTCTTCTCTTTGAATCACCAGGTAGACAGTCTCCTCAAGTCACCAATTACTGCCCTCCTCGACACAACACCGTCAATGTTGTTCTCCACAGCTCACAACCTCTGCAGCACTCCAACACAACACCACAAGTGTTGTTCATCCTTCCTGCAGCCCGCTGGCGTCACACAGCCTCGACACCGACCACTGCCGTTGTGCTGCCATCCTCGAAACGCCATACCTCGACAGCTCAGTCGTGCAGACACACAACACCTTAGTGTTGTCTGTCCCTTCTGCAGGGCGCTGATGTTACTCAGACTCGACACCGACTACCGCCGCCGTGTTGGCATCCTCAAGACGCCACACCTCGTCAGCTTAGTCGATGTTACATCAGCCTCGACGCCGTCGTGTTACCGCCCCCAAGGCGCGCTCGGCCCGTCACTTTTCACGACGTCCATCGTCGTCCCAGTGGCAACGCCGCCCCTAAGGGCGCTGCCTCACACCACTCTCGGTCTCACTTCATCTTCACGACTCACTACTAAGACTCCACAAGACTCTCACCTCCCGACTCCGCACAAGACTCTGCAATACTAGACTGACTCATGTTGCGCAGTTCCGATGATTTTATACGGCCCCTTCAATGACGTCAATGGCTGATGAAATACGGTGATCTGAAGTCTAAAAATAGACATTACCTCGGTCGTACTTGTTGATAGTCACGTATTCGCACTGGCGTCATTGGGGAAACCCAGTGAAGTCTCTCGGGAGATGCGACATAGCTGCGAAAACCCATGACATCACTGGTTGACTCACAGGGCTGACCTCCCAGCATGATGTAATGTGCCTGCTGCCCGGCCAACACGCAACAATATGATGAATTTTGTTTTCCATAAAAAATGTGTGGTTCAAACAAACATGTTTTGAAAAGTTCAGCCTTATAATTAATCATATGTAAACATTTTTAAGAATAATCTAGTTACGTTTGTAAAACATGTACTGGAGATAGAGATGCACAAGTACTTGCAGAATCACTACGTGAAGGTTGGAGAACACAAAACACAGTAGGACAACACATTTTTCACGGGGTTACGCGGTTGCGATGTTTCGCTGGCTAGGCCAGCTTCCTTGGGTGTCAAGTAATTGCACACTGCAGTGTGGTGAGTGGTCAGCTATGGTTGGTTACTGGCACACCTAGTGGCTGAGGGACAGACTAGGGTGTGGTGGGAAATTTGAAAATTATCGAATGTTGAGTCCTGGTGGGTTGTCTGGATTTTGTGGTGTACTGATGGGCTAGTTCCCAGCATCTCAGTTCTGCACTATTTTCTGAAGGTGGTAAGGCTCTCACCACTCTGGTGTTGTAGTAGGCATCAAAAGAGAGTTTGTGGGAGGCTGCATGTGCAGCAACTGGTTTATCTTGAATATTTAGACTGGATCTGGCTATTGCTTGTTTGGTGTCAGCCCTATGGCGATTCATCCTCTGTCTTAGTGTGTCCGCGGTGAGGCCGTTGTATTCAGCAATGCTATTTATGTTTGTGTTATCACATTGACATACGGTGCATTGCCAAGTTGATGATGTGTAATTGTCCTAAGTAGTCTTGACTGCAGGGCGCCAGGCAGAACAATGCTTTGGCAATGTAAAGTCTGCACATGATCTCATCTGGCTGATTTATTATGTTGCAAGATTATAAATAATGGCCAAGGATACAAGGAAGGGGCTTTAATGCATAGGAATTACCGGCTCCCAGTTTTTCACCACTGGTCGGTAATTCTTACCTCTCCCTCTCCAACTATCCCAAGCAACCTCAGTATCGGTCAGTATGGGCAGAGATAGTGCGATTCCACCAGTAGTTTTAGAGTAGACCCCTCTAAGCACTTACAAGTCTATCTCACCTGCACTTTCCTGTGCTGAAAGTGTCACCAACATAGTGGTTATGCCTGGACAATGTGCAAATTTCATCAGCTGATGAACAAGGTGCTTGAGGCAGCTAATATAAGTTCTCCATCCCCTCCTCCCCATTCATTGCCCCAATTCCTTTTACACTTATGTTCATACAGTTGAGTCTTTTTCCTTACGACTATAATTCTAGTCGGCCTCCTACAATCAGAAATGCATACTGCTGCACTGTCTCACTGTTCTAATTTCTTAGTGATTTGGTTTGTTAGTGCCATTCTGTGCCTGGTGTCTGTACTTACGTTCCCAGGGGGAGGGGGCATAAGAGGTTGTGGGGGAGAAAGTACGCTTCACCACAGAGCTGTGTCCTCTTCTGATGTTCACTGTTTTACGCTTTCTTGTCTCGATAATCTCACATGAGTTTGGCATGTTGCGGTGCACAACTTTTAATTACGGCAGTGCCAATATTCTGACAGTGAAAGTGTGGTAGATTGAGAGGTGTTGTCATAGTTTTACATTCTTTGTGCCAAACCTCAGTCTAACATTAATTTTTGGTCATTGTGTATTTCTTCCATATCCACCATCATTCTGATCCCTTTGCTTCTATGCACATACTTTCACTCTTGGTAAGGTGATGTTTTTTATGATCTGCCAATGTTATCATACTTTATCTGTCTCCTCATCTATTTGCATTTGATACTTTTATTCATTTTTATGTTTCTTGGAAATATATGCTGTGCAAGCATCTAGATGACAGGAAAGAAAGAAAATTCAAGCCTGTAGTTATGATGCGTAATTTGTTTCGTGCTGATTGTTGAAAAGCAGCTGAGGTAATTTTTTCAACACTCCAGCAATTGAAAATATTAATCTTGGATGTTTAAGGTAGTAAATATTCATTTTGTGTTCCCATAGGTTTTCTTGTGTATCTTTTTATGGACTAAATTTCATATTAATTTTATGGCATTGTCTAACTTGATTAATTTAATGTTTTTCAAATGTTTGGGTGAAATGATCAAAGATGTAACATAAAAATACTGCATTTAAAGACTTATTACAGCAGTTGTTCAAATATTTATACATTTGCTATCCGAAACCATAGAATTCTGTCGTCAACAATCACTGTTCCACTGATGTGTGCTCACACAATTTTATTTGCGTAAAACAAATTATAGGTCGTTCGGGACAAAGTGAGTACTAAGATTTAACCTTTGAAAAAATTCACTAGCTGTTACTGCATTTGATTCAGCATTAATAATATTCATCTTACTCGTTTTGTGGTTCGTAATTTATTGCCTACTGTAGTTATTTGTACAGTATTTTCTATTTAAATGTACCAATACTGAAATAAATTCAATTGAATTTGACATACTGTATTTGTATTTCATATGATTGATAAATTTTTTTGTGGAACTATGCAACTTCCTTCTGATTGCACTATTTAATGTTTTAACGTGAAGAGATGCATGCAGAGAGATTGGACATTTAGCTGTATATGCGTGCAGTCTATCTGCGATCCGTGCAACGCACAGCACAAAGTACATTTTTTGATCAAGAGAAATTGTGAGTGTGCTTTGTTACTAAAATAAGTTTACTTGACACGTCATATGTTGTACAATGAAGAATATGTTAATTTCATCACATGTTAAAGAATTTGAATAAAATCGATGTCTATATGATTGTCTAATTGTATACAGTTATAGATATTAAGTGCACCATTATGTTTGATAGTTGCTAGACATTTTGTTTGGAATCACTTATCAGTAAACAGTTGATTTTCAAATTTTTATCAGTTGAAAGACATTACTGTTCCATGATTGTACATGGATATTAATTTTAATGGCAAGGCAACAGCTATTTTGTTTTTTGAATGTCATGTAATGTGGAACAAATTGAATGCAGTTACTTACATGTTTTGTAATTTTAATTGAACACATCTTATCACCGAAAGCTTAGGTCATAACAAAAATAGCTACAGTACGTGCTTTGTCGCTATTTTAAAACTGAGAATGCAACATATTGTTTTCTTAATTTAAGGAGTTATTAACATATATTTGTAATTTCGGGAATGTTTGTTTGGTTATACATGATATTTTGTCAAGATGTTATTCACGGATGTTTTTAAGACATTTACTGTCGTCTGTGCAACAATATCTTGCAGAAACCTATCTTGTATAGAAGTTAATACACAGGTATTTATAACAATATACCTGTAACAATAGCTTATATTGAGTAACTGTGTGTTAATGACTAAATGTTGGTAACATTTTTCTGAGCAGTGTACTGTGGACGTAACTTTTTACAGACCATGTAAACTATAGCACATTGTGATGTTTGTGTTTACATGAAGAGGAATGATACAAACTAACTGAAAATAGAAATTTATTCGGTCTATTTTGAGTGCTCACTTTACACTGAACCACCTAGTATACTAGTTTGAAACAGCTAGTAGCACAGTGGTTTTTGACAAATATGAAACAATTTTAACTTGTGCAAAGAAAGTGTCACATTCTTCCCTCTAGTTCCCTTCTCCTAATTTTCATCGCTATATCTCAATTCTATGCTAGTTATTATGGTTTTATCCCACCATATTGTGTTTTTTACCATTTGGTAGAGCTGTCTTTTCTTGTTACATATTTCTTTGTGTTCTCTGATCTAGCATTCCACAGGATTTTTTTTAGTAGTGGTATGCATCAGAATTATAGTATAGGTATGTTTTTATTATTTGCCGGTGGAATTCTATGCTCTAACAGTTTGCTTTTTCTATGTCACTGCAGGCAATGTTTGTCACGCTTGTGCCACTCGGAAAGAGAGTGCTCTCACAGCAGTTCCAGGGTGAGCTTGACTTTCACAGCTCAGCCATTTTGAGAAACATTTTGACGAAACTGGATGCAAATACCAGCAGTGTCCTAGAACAACCTCAGTGCTGGCAGTTTGTAGAAATGATGATGATGGATGGCAAAACTCATATGTTTGATGAAGAAGGAAAGCCCACTTGCCCTGCTGTTCTTGTGCTTCAACAGGTTTGTTTGAATCTGCTACTTATTTATTCTTAAGCATAAAAAAAGTTTATGTAAGAAAGGACTAAAGTTACATTTAGTTGTTTGGTTTTTTCTGTGTAATTTTATTTGTGTGACACTCAAATTTTAGGTTTAGTGATTAATTGCATGGTATGGGTTATTTAGTTGATCTTTCCATAAATGTTATGCATACCCAACAAATAATACCTGTAGTATAATTATAAAAAAAGCTTGTCTAACAG
The DNA here is from genome assembly GCA_003012365.1 of Medauroidea extradentata. Classification (NCBI taxonomy): domain Eukaryota; kingdom Metazoa; phylum Arthropoda; class Insecta; order Phasmatodea; family Phasmatidae; genus Medauroidea; species Medauroidea extradentata. The sequence continues at coordinate 52,571 of PNEQ01004675.1, forward strand.
AACTTTTTTTTTATTGTATTGTCATCAATTTGCATTTGACGAAAAGGAATTGATATACTTAATATCAGTAGACATATTTTGGTTTATTTGGAAGTACTGTACATTCATTTTCTCAAAATACACATAAAAAAGATCCAAGATTGTGCTGGTAATCCTAACATATGTGTATCATTTTACTCAAACATTAAAGTTGTGTAGAGTTTCATTATTGTTTCAAATTGGGCAAGGTACTCTGAGTATGCCACATGTTAATGGCATACAAAACAATTCATTACTACGTATGTACATTATGGCTATAAATTCAAAACAATATAGTCTCAATTCTGTATACAAGCTCTCTGTTTAGTATGTGTCTCCCTACACACTCACAAATGGTGGACCCAATGTTCTAACTAGGAGCATATTTATGGTCCTCTTGAAATAGCAGAAAGCCCTCATTGACACTACTTGCTGCACACAATACCACATAATTCTCGTGAGTACTGCTTACAACCTGTCATTGTCACCTTCATTCACCCACCTGCACACGAGATGCCTCTCGGCAAAAACTCTCTCAGCCTGTACGGCAGCTCTCTTATAGTATATTCTTAATCATGAGTCTTGAAATCTCGTTGCGACTTTCTGTCTCGGGGTTATGAGAAACATGTCACATCAGGGTTAAGGCATAGTTTGGGGAAAGTGAGTAAGTAGAAGGGTTCTCTAGCTTGTGATATTTACTGTTACCAGAGTGTTTACAAAACTTAAGACAGGTGTGCAGTTGGCTGCTGCAGCAAGATACGAAAGGAATGTGAGCCACATAGCATGCACCGCTATCCTTTCTTCCTGCCGTCAGCGGTCTCAATTTAGGCAGCTCGCATAATAGTTGCGACTTGAAACGTTATATACCTAGATTTACTAGTTTACTTCATAGCAATATAATGGTTAAATCTTGTCAAAAATTGTTACCGTAATGTAAAAATGCATAAGTTTCAAATGCTTTCTGCTGGTAAAGGGAAATGTATGAATATTTGTATTGTTTAGTTATACATTTATTTTACCTACAATTAATGATGTCTTATGTAGTAGAATCCCGTCATAGCGAACACGGAAATAGCGAAAACACGGTTATAGCGAAGTATTTTTGAGGAACCGTCAAAAAATTCCATGAAAAATGTGAATTTTATGAGTAGAAACACGTATGGTGAGTCGTGTGAAGCAGGCTTGCAGCGAGATTCGTGACCATGTGAAGCAGGCTTGCGGTGATGTACGTGACCTTGTGAAGTGAGTAGGTATTTGTTAGCCAGACGCAACCCTTGCGCCGCCACCCTTCCCCCCACCTAGCCAGCCCGCTGGCATTGTCACATGAGTCATGCTTCTGCCTTGACACCTCGCTTCCCTCTGCAAACACAAGCGTGTGTTGTTCTAATAATAGAATTGCGTCCTTTATTTCCCTCACCCCTTTACGACACAGGTGACCGTTGGCTACGTTTCCGTAGTTAATCATTGTACTTTCAACCGTGTTTAGTTTCGCATACAGCTTGCGTTTCTGATTTTAATTATTGATTACGATTTTGGATTATGACTTTGTATTTTGATAAACGTACAGTCGAGCTCCGCAACTACGACATAGGCTACTACAACAACGCAACTACAACTGTATTCTCAATGATCGCCAAAAAAATTTTTTTAAAATAATTTTTAAGGAATAGAATGGAAAAAGTTTAACATCACAAGCAGGAAAGATTATTTAAAATACTGTATGTTCATTAGAATTTCGCTATAATGAGAGGCCCGGAATTTTCACGAATGCGAAGAAATGGCGATAAAATGGGAAAGTCTCCTAGAAAATGAAAAATTTTCTGGGAGAGCAAGATTTTGTTTTCTGGCGACAGTGACCTTGTTGCATCTTTTTTATTAATTAAGCATGTATAAATTAGATACTTTAATAATAAAACTTCAGTTTTATGTACTTAAGTTAGCATTATGTACATTAAAAAATACAAAAAATATATTTATACACAAAAAATTGTAAATCCAGGGGGGCCATTTGCCCCCCCCCCCCC
>PNEQ01004675.1:62405-77383 GCA_003012365.1 Medauroidea extradentata
ATGTTATCGTTGGCTAGGAGTTTCCCCTGCCCCTGTATTCCGCCATTGCTCCATACTCACTTCACATAATGATCAGCTCTTAAGACCTCAGTGTTAAGTCCAATAATTTCTTTCCACTCAATATTCTTCTCTTTTGCAGTAGTCTTTTAAGATACTACATGGTAAAATACGGTATACTGCATTTGAAATAATTGATTTTTGTATGTTAGATTTCGTTGGTTTTAAAAAATGTGTATGATCCTTGCACCCTCATTTTATGTATGTACACATAGTGTAGTTAACTACTGAAGTGTGTAAGTACGTATTCACTAAAAATTTTTTTACCTTCACAGGAACAGGTTCTTCACAACATGATGAGTATTTTCACATTTATTGGATATTCAGTTCTGAGGCTTGATGATGCGTACAGTTTCCAGATAATCACCAAAATACTGGACAGTGTGATTCCGATTCTCATCAAGGTAAAATTAATAAGGAAATTTCTGAGTTAATTAGTATATTATTTCGAGTTCTATGTATAGTATTAACATAATATGTAGCCTAATGAGAACATTCTTTTAACACTATTGCTTAGTCATTTCTCTTCATATGTTTCTGAAGCATCTTTGTGAATTTCTGTAACAGAATTTAATTTTAGAATATCTTTTTATGTCAGTTTAGTTATACTGTAAATATTTTCTGTTTATTCAAGTATGTAAGATTATTGTATTATTAATTTGGGCTTTTTATATACTGTGATTTGTTAAATGTCATGCACATGTTCAAATTGATTTATTGTGTATTTTTCACACAGACTGTTACAGTACTTTAGATGAAAACCATATGTATCTGAGTTGTGTCCTATCTAAGCAGATGGTTATGTGTATGCAGGAAATGAGAAATATATATTTATGGTGTTATGAGCAGGAAATAGAAGCATCATACAAGACTTCTTACAAGATGGTGGGATCATATGTGCAGGAATGTTATGAGTGTTTTTACTTAATTGAAATCTACAGGTTTTGTTAGTACTGAATAGTAAATTAAGGCATTTATAGAGAAGTTTTTCCCAATAAGTGCAAGTATTTTCTAGGATTGTTGGAAGTGCAGTACAGTCATATGCTTTTTATATGTATTAATTTTGATTGCTACAACATTTTGTCATTACTTTTGATGGTGTAAAATTATTTAAAATGTTATAACATTTTATGTATGATTTTCATGTGTCACTTAATACTGTAAAAATCTTCCGTATTCATGCTCTGTTTTTTGTTGCATAATGATTCTTGAATGTTTTCAGTAAGTCTTAAAGTAATATTTAAGCAGTTGTGTACATTTTTTCACTATATTTGTACTATACATTATCTCATGATTGTAAAACTCCCAAGAATTTGTAATATTATGTTGTTTTACATGTAATATTAATTTTGTAACGTGATATGCATGGTAATTTTTTTAAAATTTGATTACATCTACATACACTGAAAAAAAATTTCAGGACATTAGATAATCATGATATGTGTGTAAATTTTCACACATACAGGAGATAGACAAAAAGTGGAAATACCTAATAGAAATGCAAGCCTGACCAGAGTGTAGATGGCACGGTCGTATCACCGCAGTGCAACCTGTGCAACCTTCGCAATACATTCGAAGCAACTGTGCAGTTATGAGTACATAATTTTAGAACTAACTGAATTCATGCATGGACAGAGTGTTAGGACCTTTATGTTGATTGCTTTTGTAACTAATGTTGTTAAGGCGTTTTGCAAAGTACAGTATCCAAGATTATGACCACATCGGATAAAATTCCTGTGTGGATAAAAGTATGTATTATGTGATCAAGACAGACAAGCGTGGCTTACTTTCATAATAAACAAGAAGTTATCAGCAAAAGTAATGAACCTACTTTCCTCAATAGTGGGGAAATTTACCAATTATTTAAGTGGCTGCTATTAAAAGTGTACCGTATTTACTTGCATAATCATCGCCAGCGCATAATCGTCACACCCATTTTTTGAGGTAATGAATTTGGTATTTAAAATTCTCCCCATAAACGTCGCACCCTAGTTTTTTGACGGTGGCTGAGGCGTGATCGACCAGCATGCCGCTCACGCACGAGTTAATACTGGTACAATAAATGGAACAGCGGTAAACACAATGAAACAGCCTGCTTTCATGTGGCGTGTGGTCCAGGTTGCACCAAATAGGAGCTTATCGTTGGTCCAACCTTGATTGGCATGTCCTAATTGGCCGTCTGGGGGGGAAGGAATGTGAGTGTGTGGATGATAAGATGCTGTGACGCTATTGTTTTATATTGTTCGCATTGGAGTGGAAAGTACCGATAATTTCAGAGTGTGAGAAAGTTTATTTTGTGAGAATATGGGCAAATACAATTCGTATACTGCCGCTTTCAAGTTGCGCGTAATTGCATTTGCTGAAGAGTATGGAAATCGGGCCGCAGAAAGGGAATTTAGTGAAAAAATTATTCATGACTGGTGAAAACAAAGAGATGACGCCACGCCGTCACGTATAATAATAAATTACGTTAACGCTCGCCCCCGATTTTTAACACTTAACTATTCTAACCTAAAAGCACTAGCTTTCGCCCGCACCTTTGCCGATTGCCGTGTTGCCGTTTATTTTTACGTAAGAATAATATCTTAGCATGTAAGATTGTGAAGATGAAGCTTTATTTGTATAACAGTATTTACTTACGCCCAAGTGTTTATCCAGTCTGTTTTCCATGTATAAGTGCCTTTGTAACATTCATTAACCTGTGCTAGTGTTTGTTTACAAAATACGGCCGAGTGCTTCACCAGTGGTGCCAATCCCGTGCACGGACTCTGTAAAAGTGCACTAAACAGCGATCACGGGAATTACGCACGTAAATATAAATTGTACTTGTTTGTTATTGCTTAAAATGTGTTTTAGTATTATATAAATGTTCTTGTGTTTTAATTATAGTGTTTAACGGCAACATGAGCATTATTTATGTCAGTCGGGATATTTGTTTACTCAGTTGTGCCACAAGAGAGAATTTCCTTGTGCGAGTGTGGCACACCTGCAGATGCAGACAGCCTCGTGCGGCCCGGCCGCCATTTTGCTAACGGTACTTTCAGCCCTTCTGGTCAGTCGTCAGAGGTTCGGCCTTCGGGCCGAGCCAACCTGGCACTCCCCCTCAACCTAACCTACCCTTGCCTCGAGAGGCTGTTTCTTGCAAAGGGAACCCTCTCGTCCCTTCGGGCGCCGTTTCTTGTAAAGGGAACGCCCCACTCTAATCTCGGAGGCTGTTTCTTGTGAAGGGAACCCTCCATACTACTTTATCTCCTGAGGAGCTTTCTTGAAAATGGAACTCTCCGACCTTTACCTACATCCAGGGGCAGCTTTCTTGTAAAGGGAACACCCCGAACCCTCCAGTGGCTTCTTGCGAAGGGAGCCCTGGATCCTGCCTCAACCCACCACCCTAGCCAGGGTGACTTATTCATGTTTATGAGTTGAGACTTAACCTTCCTAGCATGGCAACCTAACCTGTGTGCTCTTCAAGCCACTATGCCTAATACTTCGCATCCATACATGTTGCCAGTTTTAAAGTGTTAGCTTACACTCCCCAGTCTCATAAAGTTTATCGAAAGTTACGGAATGTAGTAAACTTTCCCAGGGATCAGAGAGATCGCCGCTTAATTACCAGTAATGCAGTATTTATGTTAGTTAGTCCAGTATTGTTCAACGGCCGCAGCGCCATTATGTAAAAGAGGCTATGAATATTGTAAACCTCTCGGGATCAAAGAGATGATCGCCACACAGTTTCGGCCACGAGTAAGGCCGTAATTCTTGCCCAATATTTGAGCGGCCCGGAGTGCCATGTAAAGTAGTATGCATCATAGTATGTCCTGTGGAACTAGTATTGTATTTCCAATTTGTTGTATCATTATTATTGTCCGATCCTGTTGTATCTCATATTGAGATCCCAGTGTTGTTATGTATGTCCTCAAATTGTGACTGACACAAACCCATGTTGTAAACCATGTAGGTACCCTAGAAGTGTTAAATTCGTTATGCTGTGACAAGTGCTGTAACTTATCTTTGTGAATATAAACGCCCTATGAAAATGAATTACCTTGTTTTATCCTTTCATTAGATTAACCTGTGTACAAACCCTTGATATCAAATACAAGGTGAGTGATATGCCTTGCCCTCTATTATGTAAAGATGACACCCTGCGCTAGCAAGTAGAGTTTGTCCTCGTTGGCTCACCCAGTAGTCACTCGCTGGGTCGAGGATAACTTACTAACTACTCTAGAAGAACCACCCCAGTATCTCATGCTCTTTACCTCAAAGGTCTTCTAGAGAGACACACTGCTCACATTCAGCGATCTTACTTGCAACCCAGAACGTCTAGCTCAAGGGACACGCGTCAGAGACAACTTGAAGAACACGTTCATCTAGGCAAGCTTTCCGAGGGCCTAAGCGTGGGAAATTTCCTGAAGTGGATGCGCAAGTGACTGAGTACATTCGTGAGTTAAGGAACAAACTGTGCAGTGTTTCTCTAGAAATGATCATGTGCAAGAGTAGAGATGAAGCACATGCGTGGGACATACTGCATGCCCAGTTCAAGACTAATCGTGGGTGGGCGACAAGATTTATGCAACGTGAAAATGTTTCACTACGGCAGAGGACATCCCTTTGCCAGTAGTTGCAGAAGGACTTTGAGAATAAAATGTTAGAGTTCTAACATTTTGTTCTGTGGATGCGGCAAACAAATGACTACCTCCTCTTGCAGATAGCTAATGCAGATCAGATGCCGGTCTATTTTGACATGCCGCAGAACACCTCAGTCAATGAGAAGGGGCAGTCAAGCTTAATTATATGCACTACTGAGAATGAGCGGATGCATTGCACAGTAATGCTGGCAGTGACGGCCGACGGGCGGAAGTTGCTGCCTTACGTAATTTTCAAGCGTAAGACATTGTCTAAGGGAATGAAGTTTCTTCCAGGCGTGTATGTCCGTGCTCAAGAAAAGGGTTGGATGGATGCTGAGCTGGTCAAGAACTGGGTAAAGACTGTGTGGGAGCGGCGGCCAGGGAGTCTACTGAAACAAATGGCTTTGTTGGTGTGGGACAGCTTCCACGCCCATTTGGTTGAGGAGGTGAAGCGAAGTTTGCAAGAGTCGAGGAATGATGTTGCTATCATCCCAGGTGGTCTGACATTGATGTTGTAACCCCAAAATATCTCAGTGAACAAGCCGTTCAAGGGACATCTCTGTCGCCTGTATGGGGAGTTGATGGCCAGCGGGACGCAAGAACTGACGAAAGGGGGTAAGCTGAAGCGACCATCATTGCTCTTGGTTTGTGAGTGAATATTGTGAAGTTGTGGTCTCATCACTGATGAGAAAATTGTGAATAGTTTTAAGAAGACGGGCATCTCATGCGTGGTAGACAATATGGAGGACGGTGTGATCTGGCGCCAGAACAGTGAATACAGCGGCGATGAAGATGACGTTGACAACCCGGCAAATGAATCTGATGCATCAGAATCTATGTAGTTCAGTCAATGAATTTCTAATAAGCATGCAGTCTCAACTGTATTGTAAATAAATGTTAGGTACGTATACCATGTTCCTAGATATTAACTCTTTAATATAGCGTTTTCAAGCAATTTTGTAAAAAAATTTCACCCAAAAAAATTTTTTTTCCTAATACTTCCTTTTGTAATGGTTACATCTCACTTTTTTTGCATAAAATTTGGTAAAATTGCTGGAACGATTAGTGAGTAAATATGGTAATTTAAAATGAAAAGTTACTATATTTTTTTATATTTTAACTGAATACAGTAATTGGTTTGATTTAAAATGTTTGAGCTCTCAAAATTACACATACCGTACAGTATTAACTCATGTCGTGCTACCTTTCAAAATGGTAGGCATACAACAATAAACTCTGCTAAAATGAAAACTTTTTTGGTAAACTGTCAGGTATATAGTGTAGTTATAAATGGTCTCGTAGAATCAAAAATATATAAAAATTTTCATTTATTCATAGCGTTTTTCTTCCAAAATTGTTGTCTGCAGCCTATTAAAATCAAAGCTAGGCTAATGAACAAGCAACATGCAAAATACATAGTTCTCAAAATATTATTGAACTAACCTTTTATTCATGTTATTCAATACTAAATGACTGACCTAATGCAGTTTACTTTCAATTCCTTGCAGTTTCAACCCAGATTTTCACAAGAATGGTGGGAAATAGGCAGCTAGGCTAGCAAAGTAATGTAACAGACAGAAGTACAAGTACTTACAGTTGATACTTGTAAATAGGTACACACACACGAAGGGACGACACACATTTTTGCGCGGAAGCGCGGTCGCGACGTTTTGCCAGTATTAAACTGGCTTCCTTGGATGGCGAGACATGGCACATTGCAGTCCAGCATCAGTGTGTGCTCTGTTACCTGTAAGCCTAGCGGCCGGAAGGCGAACTAAGCACAGCGAGAAATTCAAACATGGGGCAGTAATGTAGGTCTGGTTGTGATGGCATGTAGTGAATGGGGGGGAGGAAAAGTGAGTTATCTGATATTGAGGCCTGGAGGTTGTCTTGATTTTGTGATATATTGGTGGGCCAGTTCCCAACATTCCTGACAAAATTTTCACCACCCTCCACTTGGGATCCTCCTCCCTTACCACCCTCCCACCCCCTGGAGCAATTAATCTCCTTCTTACTAACCAATATATCAGACCCTGCCTTTGCCAGTTCACTTCCCAACCACAACAACATCACACCACCGGAAAGTAGAGCAATTAGCAGCCTCACAAAGAACCATGACGTATTAATTCTTCCAGCAGATGAAGGATCCACCACAGTAATCCTAAACATCACAAAATCCTCGCCTCCTCACCCTTGACCCATAACCTGTTCTCCAAACCCCCAAGACTGGTGTTCAGACGGCCCCCTAACCTCCGCAATAAACTGGTGCGCCCCAAACTACCATCCAGCCCTGGGCCCAACACATTCAGCACACCCAGTGGCTCTCACCCCTGCAATAGCCCCAGATGCAGCACATGTGCAATACATCAACCTTCCACATCCTTCCATAGCAGGCTTACCAACCATACATACCCAATCCAAGGCAACTACAACTGTGCAACCCAAAACCTGATTTACCAACTGCAGTGCACTCAGTGTGATGCAGAGTACATTGGCCTCACCACAAACACACTAAGGCAGAGGATGAATGGTCACAGGGCGGATACCAAACAAGGCATAGCCGGTTCCAGTTCAGACATTCAGGACAAACCAGTGGCTGCCCATGCAGCTTCCCACAAACTCACCTTCGACTCCTGTTTCAACACCAGAGTGGTGAGGGCACTACCCCCCTCTAATAGCAATAATAATGCAGAACTGAGATGTTGGGAACTGGCCCACCAATATATCACCAAATCCAGACAATCTCCAGGCCTAAACATCAGATAATCTACTTTTCACTTTCAAACTTCCCGCCACTCTAGTTCGCCCTCTGGCCACTAGGTGTACTAGTTACAACCTTCATCAAGTCAGCCATACTGCAGTGTACTATCACTCTCCGCCCGATGAAGCTGGCTTAGCCAGCGAAACGTCGCAACCGCGCATCCGTACAAAATGTGTGTTGTCCTTAAGTGTGTTATATGTTCCTTTACGTGCAGTACAGCTCTGTAAGTACTTGTACACTCCTATCTACATTTTATAATAATTAGTAGCCTAGCGGCCTTTTTTAGCCTTTACATATTTTCGTTGTTTTTTCAGAAAGAAATTTTTGGAAGTGATTTTTTATTCCTGTACTCAAAATATTGTTTACAGTTGTAACCATTTTACAGGCAGATGGCAAAACCATAGCAACAAATAGTTCAGATCAGTCATGTTCTATTGTTGGAGTGCTGCGTGTCTTTGCTGATGCCTTGCTCGACGTGCCGGTGCATAGACGTTTGCCCATCTTCCAAAAACTTCTCAGCACAATGGACACACGACAGTCCCTCTGGATTTTTCTGTGCCTTGTGCTGGAATCCCACGTGCTGAAAGGTGAACCAGGCAATGCTATGCCAAGCAACATGCTAGTTTCCAAGAGAGTAGAATTTTGTCTGGAATTGACACTAGGGTTTTCTCCGTCCATCATCATGGAGAGCTGTATTCGTATCATGGAATACCTCCGCTCTCTTCCTGCATCCAAAGGTATTAGAGCATTTTTGATACTCTTTTTGAAGTTGTTACTTTCTAGGTATCATCTTGAACATGCTTAGTTAAAAAGGTACAAAAATTTATAAAATCCTTTTATCATAATATTTTTAAGTGTACTAGCAACTTGTATGATTTGTTAGAGCAGGGATGCCACCAAGAATGGTTACAAAATCCTGTAAAATCCTGTAACAAGAAAATTTCTTGAAACTGGTTTTTCATTCTCGCCAATTTTTTTACAGCTAAGGCACAGTAGTTGTAGAGCATATTATTTTATTTTAAAAGATAACTTATTTATTAGAAGGAAACTTAGTTTGTAAACTTTCAAGGCAGATGATCCGAAAAGCAAGTACAACCAGCGAAAAATTAATTATACGGGAGTTTAATTCTACAGTTCTATCGAGACGTGTTGTATAACCTCCATGAGCCTAGAAAATTATGAATAATTTCAACATTATGTGGCACAACTTTTTGTGGTTCTGACACACTAAAACTACAAGACTGATTAAATTAGTGCAATGTGGATGAAGTCATTCAAAAGTGGTGAAAATTTATTATGCAGTCCATTACCCATTAAAGTTCCTCGACAACATCACCCCACATATACCATCTCACTAACCTCCAGGTTGGGGCACCAAATAAGTTTATATTTCTGCAAAACATTATCCTGCCGAAACTGCCTACTGGCATTTAACTTCAAGTGAAGGTTTTGAAAACAAGTAAGTTATTGAGGGCACCATCACCAGTGGTTGTGCTCGGGGTAAATAAGGTCTAAGTGAAGTCTATGTTAGTGGTAAGGACAAACTTAAGACTGTTTTTCGCGTGGACGGCTATAGCTACTTATCCTGCTGCAGAGTCAGCTCGACTAGCAGTTTGGTCATTCTTACGCTTCATGACTGAACTACCTATCTGGTGTACAATGATGTTTTTCAGTTAAAGCAAATACTATCTGCTATGAGTAACACACGCGAGCAAAGCTAGGTACGCTGCTAGTATAAATACATATATAAATTGACCTAAGTACCATAAACCCTCTTGTTTCAAGCATATTCATGTACCACTTACAGCCCTTTTTTTAGATTATAAACTCGGAGGAAAAAATAATTTTCTTGTCAAATTTGATGACAATCACTATTTTTGTTTTATGCTGTGTTAGGTACTACAGTCCAAAACTGATTAGTTTTAAAGAAACATTGACAACCATCCAAACTGCTTAGTTGTGCCACTTTTAAATGCTGTTGTTTACTGTAGTTTGTGATGCTGTGCACTCAACAGATGAGGACTGCTGATAGCTGGTTATCTTTTTAACAGTGCCAATTTTTATTTTCGCTGATAAACATAGGTAACACTGTTGACTGTATGTGTGCGTGGGCACGAGTGTTGATGTCTCACTCCAGACCAGCCGCCAGATGCACTGTTCCCAAGTATCCCATTCTGAATATCACCCATGTAAGATGCGCACTAAACTTATGTTGGTGTCAGTTTTTGATGAAATGGGTGTGTGGTACATTGGTTTAATGGTATTTTAGTGAAGTATAGCCTTGTAGCAAAGGTGCGAGAAGTACAATAATATTTGATGAAAAGATATTACTACAGTCTGAATTTCTTGTAATTTTTTGTGTTTCTTTTTATGCTACAATAATTAAGAAAGTTTTGTCTGGTCTCTGGTATTATGCTTGGTGTTTTGAGGATGTCGTTTGGAAATTCGATTCAGACCAAAGTGTTCACATGTGTTGATGGATTCTGTTTTTCTTTAATGATTTTAATATGGGTCTTAATTTTACAACACCCAAGCGGAATTGAGACATTTGTCTAACTATCCGTTTTTTTTCCCCTTTGTGTAGATCACCCTCTGCTCTCTTCATGCTGTGAAACCATTCAGACCTTGCTAAAAACTTCAGTTTAAAAAAAATTTTCTTTTTAGAATTGTGTTCCTATACCTTTGAACAGAGTCATAACCAGGATTTGCATTTAGGGGTGTTCCTCATTTGAGAATTTGATTAAGGTATACCGAACCTCCCCCCCTCCCCCCAGTAAAATGGAGGGTGGGAGGATGTGGTCCCTCCCCCTGGAAAATTATGATTTCAGGGTGCAAAATGGGGCTATTTAATCTGTTTTTGTGTACAACATACAATATGCACCTGGTAAAAGTTATTGAATTTTTGATGATAAAATTTAATTTGAGTGAAGAATTTTACAGATACTGTTAACAAACTCTGGATCTTGTCACTCAAAGTCAGTATTACTTTAATACCAGAACTACGCGAATCATAACATGCATTTCTGTAATATACATTTCCATTGCTACAATACAGATGTAAAACCACAATAAATAAATAACTTATATCAGCAATTAGTGTTTGTCACATGCACTCACACAAAACATTAATTAAATATGCTTTATTGTTATACAAAATAAGAGAAGATATATTTATTGAACTTTGAAATCAATTCTTCGAGACTTTTAAAAATTCATCCAGAACTTCTCGAGGGTCAACAGAAATGTCTCTATGTGTTTTTAAAAGTGAAAGTCCATTCAGTCTGTTTCCACTTGTTGAGTTCCATAGATAAGTTTATCTTTGACCTTCACAGAGTCAGAAAAGATCTCTCACTTGTCGCTATAGTAACAGGTGGAGAGTATGGACTGTAGCATATTGATCTGTGTTCAGTTTGAAGAAAATATCCATAGGGATTTTGGAGGTGTCTGGTTCTGATGAAAAAATCCTATACCAAATATAGAGTTGTCCTGCCACCTTTTGTTCACAGCTCGCTAGGTCACAAGAATGCTTTTGTATCAAAACGTTCAGTGCCTCATCATCCTCAGACAAATTTTAAATTTATGTTTGGGTAAGGAATGTGCAAACTACTGTTAATAGCTTTTGTGTGATAAGAAATGTTTCTGCAGTTGAGTGATAAAATTATCTAAAATGGCATATATACAGACATTGCCTATTTGTATTTGTTTTGCTGTTCTTATTGGTATGTCAATAAACACTCGAAATGTAGCTGCTTTCTTTTGTATGTTGCTGAAAGTTTGGCTGAATGCCTTTTCAGTATTGTTTCGTAACTTATTCAGTGCTTCTTCAAGATGAGTAACAGATTCATCTGCTGTCAGCAAGGATAAGTTTTCAGTCTCTAGCAGGCGACTTACTGCTGAAAACATAGTCAGCACCAAGACAACTAGGAATTGGATTTGTGAACTTTTAACAACTTCTTTGATATAGCAAAATACTTCCAACTATTCTGACTGTCTCAGCAATGGCCCTGGAACTCTCTACTCCTATTACTCTAATGCAGTGTCCTGCTAGTCATATCATAGTGACTCCTAATCCTAGCTTTTTACCAGGCAGCTGTTACCTCATTGCTGTTCAGCCATTTATGTACTCTCTCGGAATGTAGTAGTAGGGAATACAGGGGTAGCAACTGGTCATGTCCACGCTATCTGAACCATGTCCCTTCCTCACAGCATGCATGCCTAGGGCGGAGGAGATGAGGATTTCAGCTGTGGTACAGGTGCGTTCGCTGGGGCCGCCTTGTATCACACTGCGTGGCACTCTACATATGTTATCAGCGAGCTGTCAGGCAAGCTCGGCACGCTGCCGCTTATATACTCTCTTGGGAGGGCAGAGTAGGGGATGTAGTGGTGAGTGACTGGTAATGTGTGCGATATCTCCACTGTCTGTTCCCCTCCCTCAGACCACACTTGCTTAGAGCGGAGGAGATGAAGAATAATTTTTGCAATGGAGATGCGTTTATTGGGGCCATCCTGCCTTACACTGCCTGATCCCTTCATGTTATCAGTATGCTACTACGTACACATTTTAATGATGGCAATGCTGGCACATGAGCGTATAGACATGTGGTGCAGGGGCTGGGGAGTTGCCCAAACAAATTTCCATGTTGCCCCCCTTCAATATCACTACTTAATATTCTTTAATTGTACTTGGTGTACATACATGAGATACACTTATGTTGTGTCTCAGTTGTGCATTCTGCCACTGACCTGTCCACCTATTTGTGTTGCCCAACAACCCCGCTTCCTACCGTCATCTGCCTACCTCCTACTGCAATACTGAAGCTTGTGTCGCTTAAATGTTTACTGAACTACTAAGTATTATTTATGTTTCTCTGCATCATTGTGATCACAATCCCTCAAAGAACTTCAAGTTCCCATTCAATTCCAGGCAGAAAATATTTTCAACCCGGACATGGCATTGGGCTACGTCATATCTTCATACAATTATCATACATCCAAAAAAATCAGTTTGCATTAGTTGAACTTCCGTGTCAGATTCCATCACCAATAACAACAGCTCACCAGACATCCTCCGTCAGAGGTGACCAAAAGAAAACCTTTTCTGCTGATCAAAAAGTATAAAATTTATATCATATTAGTGAATGGGGAACATGCACAAATTTTTTAAATGTTTTAATTCAATTCCGCTCGTATTTTTAAGAAATAATCAAATTTTCCTTTTAATTTCTATGTGTTGATTCGAGAATAGTCAACGAAAAATTTAACATAATTTAAAAAGCCCGCCGACATGCTCGACTTCAGCACGGCGCCCGCTGCGACGTCATCCAGTGAAAATCCAACATGCTTGCTGCTTACTACCCATAGCAGTCGCGCGCACATCGTGAGAGGTATGACAGAAAGTTAAATGTAATCTCGACTTTGCGCAAAACAAAAGCTATTCACTAGAGCTGGGTCGAAAGTTCGAATTTTGAACCGAACTCGAACTTGTAGGCTAAGTTCAGTTCGGTTCGGAGAAAAAATACTACAAAAATTTAGTTCGGGTTCAGTTTGAAAAGTAAATCAAAAGTTCGAGTTCGGTTCGAAAATCTGCAAACTCTAAGTAATAACCAAACTTCAATATGAACTCTCACTAAAAACGTATCCCACATATTCGAGCACGTACGAGTACGTGATCGTATTGTTTACATCAGTACAGATAACTGTTGCCAACCTCATCCTTTGAAAAGTCTATATTACTTTGGTGATTGATAGTGTGACACGATAGACAAGATGGCGTCACCACACCCACTTGCCCAATTTTTGTTCTGTATGTGTGATACATGCCTGGCACCAGCAGTGTGTTATTTACACTATCACTATAGTCTGTCTCATAAAAGAATTCTACTTTTTGACAGCTGTGTTGGCATATAATTTTAGAGTTGTTTCCATGAAATAAGCAGTGTTTTCATCTGCCACTAGTGACTTTTGCACAAACTCACTTAGGTGGGTCTCAAACTGTGCAATTTATCAGAATTAAAAGTAATTTCCTGCTGAAATTGGTACACGTGGTAGTCTTCAAAACTGTCAAAAAAGGTATTCTTTCTTGAGACAGACTATAAAATGTTTTCATATGAAAGTGCAGCGTCTCTCAAACTCGAATCTTGACTTTGGCTGGAAAAATATTGCTCCTAGCTAGTATGTTGTGCGGTACTGAAAATCAAGTGGTATACATAGTGTGTTAATTTTCTAATATTTAGAAATACATAAATGGACAGCGTACCAAACAGGTTGGTGTTTTGATATTTGTGTATTGTATATTGATGAACAAGAATGTCTTCTATCTATTGTGAAAAAAATGTTAAGGGTCAAATATTTTTCATTATTGCAATAATAAAAAAGGTAACCGTTTAGTTTGAGTTTGGTTCGAGTTCGGTGAATAACAGTAAGGTTCGGCTCAAGTTCGGTTCGAGGTTCATTTTAAAGGTTCAGTTCAAGTTCGGATTCGAGGGAGCTATTGCTACATATTTTCGAGTTCAGTTCGTTGTATAAATTTGAGTTCGTCCCAACACTACTATTTACGTCTTATATAGTACAAGCATTTTAACATGTACGTCTTTAAAAACACTCGGGAAGTTATTTGTTTCTGAACGAATATGTGAGAAATTTGGGAAAGCAGTTGATATAAATTATTTGGTGAAACGACGAATCATCACTACAATCATGTGCTGTATGTTTTTTTCTTCAATACTTGTACATAATATTTTGTAATTAGGCTCTACACATGATATTTCCACAAACTTTAGTTATTATTGTAAGTTAAATGTAATCCAAATGACCTAAACACCCACTAAGCACTATTTAAAACTCTAGGCATTTACGAGATACAAGTTAAACCAAGTAGAAAAACTTAAACTGTATTCTATAAAAAATTTTCAGATAAGGAACGATAGATTAAGTCAGAAAATTTACAAAAATGAGAGTTATTTACTAAGCAAGAGGCAAACAATCGAGCAGAGTTGGCGAAAAAAATAAGTTTTCCAGCTTTTGGTAGCGTCTTGTAAGAGACTACGCAAAAATGGCTTTCAGTGTAAAATTTTACGTTAGTGATTATTTAAACTATTATAAACATGTTAAGCATGTTATTAAGGAATGACTAATATTTTAGTGTAAATCTCACGCCACAATCGCATTTCACTTGATATTCTCTCAGATGAGATGTGAGAAACAAGTCTGTAGACTGTAAATACGGCAGTGAAATGGTTTAAACCGTTATGTGAAGTGTTCAGCCACTTTCCCATCTTGGTTAAATCTTTAAAAGGTGTTTTTATTTTCTTAATTATATTATGTAAATCTTTCTTAGCAGGCTATATGCCATTTTCAGGGTGAGTTTGTCAGGTGTCCGGTGTGATGCAACAGAATTCAATAACCTAGTAATTGGGGACATGTTAATTTAAATTCACCTTTTCAAAATTCAATATAAATATAGTCAAGGAATTTTAAAGTAGAGTCATTTGATTATTTTCCTGGCTTGTTTGGTTTCAAATTGACCACAGTAAAAT
>PNEQ01004675.1:78383-91522 GCA_003012365.1 Medauroidea extradentata
GAATAAGTGATCATTACCTTGTTTTTTTTATTGAACTCGCGCTCAGACATGGTAACGCCGGACAGCTGACGGGTTTATTTGTGATGTGTAAATAACCGCCCTTTGTAAACATCTGTCAAAGTTACAGTAATAAATCAACAGTTGACTGAGTAAATGAGTTGTTATTGGTGAAATCACGATGGTTAGTTAACCCTGAAGTCAAATCAAACTGAGCTATCCGGAGCACGCGCAAACTTCATAACATAACCTCAACACCCATTGCAGTGACTACAATAACCACAGCAACACGCAGCAGACGCAGAAAGGACGCGTCACAGTTAGCTACACGTAAGTGTTAAATGAAGTTCATGTTTTGTAGCACAATTCACCACCACGATAAATATCTATCGTACTACATGCTTAAAGACTTCAACACAAACATGTTGTGGCTGCAAGTCGTTTTGTGATTTCTAAATTAAAATACAGACACCACAAACAACGTAACTGGCCTTGCCTCGACTAGGGCTGTGTGACTTCCCGCCAAGCGATTTGCGCCTAGTGACGTCAAGCCAATCACAGAGTGTTCGCATCCCGTTGGAAAATTTCTGAATTTCTTATATTTACGGCGACATTTTTTTTACATGTTATATATTGTTTTAAGTCTCAGCATTAAGTTCACATGTTATTTAGCAGTAACTCTAAATGCTGGTAATGTTTTTAGTTAAATACTTAACACATGCATGTTCCCCATTCTAAGAATGGGACAGTTGCCTTCATTGGTCAATAAGTGTTTTTGATACAATGGAATAAAGCATAGACTGAAAGGTTAAACAATAAACTATGTAGACAGAATGTTGAAGTACTCACAGGCTGGTGCACAATGAATGAGATGAACAGAAAGTTGTGCGAGTTTGCGGTTGCACGATCTAAGGTCAGCAAAACACGCAACCTACATCAAATATTGTGCCTAGACACTGTACATATGTGGGGTTGATGCCTGTGTAATCACAGCTTTATCACTCCATGTCTGAAATTGTCAGCAGTGGCATGTATAGTACCACTGTCTACCATATTTATTTTATATTCCAGTTTGTTTTCTGTACATTTCTGCAATTGTAATATTTAATAACAATATACAGTAATGCAATGGTTAGATATTCAAAACCAAAACCGTAGTAAACTTGACATCGGCTTGATCATTGTTAACTGAAAACTTTTGAAAACCTAACTCAATTTGTCTTTCTGGGAATGCACATCCTACTCCATTTGTAGTATGTATTATAAGCTTATGACAACCATTAACATTTAATACTAAGTGTTAAGTCAGTTCTGCAGAGGTTGATGTTCAGTAACTTTAGTTGCCAGTTATTTAATCAATAAACTGTAAATAAGATGTTTCCATATTATGCTAAACATGTGTTCAGTACTCTGGACAGTTTTGAAGGTGGCTTCCTGCCTGTAGCTTTTCTTGCTAACTAGTAATTTTAATGAATTTTATAGGCATTGTTTTCAATGCTTTTTCAAGTTATTATTTGATTGTTGTAACTATATGTTTCTTTATTTTGTTTACTTAGTAGTTGACAGTTTGGAAATTTGATGGATGTGTACAAAATAAATAAAAAATAAAAACAAATTTCTGGAAACTTGTTTTTTGTTATGTGAGAATACTCAAAAACAGTT
The DNA here is from genome assembly GCA_003012365.1 of Medauroidea extradentata. Taxonomy (NCBI): domain Eukaryota; kingdom Metazoa; phylum Arthropoda; class Insecta; order Phasmatodea; family Phasmatidae; genus Medauroidea; species Medauroidea extradentata. Next base: position 80,043 of record PNEQ01004675.1, read on the forward strand.
ATTGTAATGTAAGTGAAGTGTTTAAGAAGCATTAGGACCTAATTTACTAGTGTTTTGTTTTTGGATATGTTCATTGGGAATATGTTCCATATCTTCGCAAAAATAAGCATATTGCGTAGTTTAAATGCCAGGCAGGCATCCTTGAGGTCAAATAAATTGTTGAGTAAGTGAGTGAGAGAGAGATTTTGGTCAGCGCTTAACATCGAGGTCTTCAGCGCTGGTGAGTGGTGACACAATGTGAGTATGGAGCAGCGCCGGAATGAATGGGCGAGGGAAATGGGAGATCCCTGAGAAAACCTGCCGACCAGCTACATCGTCCGGCATGATTCCCACATGCGAATAAATAGTTAAACGATAGGGAAATTAGCAAAAGCATATTTATAAAAGTTCTAAGTGAATCAATAACTACTATTTGCTTGGTGTTTAGCATGTTTTACTGGTGTACATTTGTTTTAAATTTTGTTTTCAGATGGGAAGATTTTACTTCGGCCAGGTTTGGTGTTGTTTGATGTGGAGCAGCATAGCCCGAAACAGTTACGTCATTACAGATACGCTCTGAGTTTGTTTCTTTGTAATGTGTTATCTTCGACTGCACTTATTAATAAGGTAAAACTACCCTCAATTTACATAGAGTGCATGTTAAGTGCTAATTTTTCTGTGTGGTGTAGTTTTGTAAGTTGTTACAAAAAGTGTTTCTTTTTTGTTTGTTTAGATTGCTGCTCTTAGTGATGATGAAATTGGAGAAATGGAACCCTTGTATACATCAGCTATTGAGGCAGTATTGAAGTTGATCAAATGCATGGCTCGTGAAGCAGACAGAAGTGTAAATTCTCCAAATATGAAATATGGGAAAATAATGTTGAACCAAAGTTACGAGATGTTAAATAAGGTAAGTTTGTGGCAAGTATGTGTTGAATAAAGACGAAATGCCGAACGTTTAAAAATTATTTTGTTTTAAGGGTCTGAACATAAACAAGTCAGGGTTACAAATTGATCTGTTTGGCAAAATTAATAAAATATATTTTGCTACGATTCCTACATTCGGAAATAAAATTGTGTGCCCCACAACATGAGTTGCTGTAGAGCATACATTACAAGTGGAGTAGGCAGTTTCGAGCAGTTGATCTGTGTATGATTTATGATAAGCAAGTCAGTAGCACAAGCCCTTTCTGAAGGAGGATTGATCCCTATCACCTTAGATTTTTTTGTTTTCTCTTGACATCTCTTTCAGTGAATGTATCAAAATTTTTGACATGACAAGGCATAAATAAGAGTATTACACATTTTATTAAATTGTTTCGACCTCTGTATTGAAATTATTTTGTATTGGAAAATAGCTTGACGCATGCTCGCAGCGTCTTGTGCTGTGAAGCAGCCGCCTCATCCTGCCCGTTCCATATTCCTGTACCTAATGTTAATCCTTTCTACCCTAATTACTCCTGCACGTGTCAGTGCACTCTAACCTGGCACCAATTATTTTATATTAAAGCCTACCTAACCCTTCCTTAGTTATCCTTTGTTCACAAAAACCCTGGGCAAGGATACTTTAACGTATTTTTCCTATGAGACATGCACGCCACATGCAGCACAGAAGACAACAGGAGAGGGAAGAACCACCCCTCTCGTCCGCACCGTCTCTCATTAGGCGAGCGGCCGGCCAATTACCACAGACCGCCCCGAGAAGGGTGTAAAAGAGAGAGCAGGAGCCACCAAAGTTCAGTTCGTCATCGAGTCGCGATCTGATTGCCACTTGCTCTGTAGCAGTACACTTGCTACAATTGAAAGGTTCAGTTCTGCTGCGGTAGATTTCTCTACCCTCACCCTACTTTAAAGCTACAGCTCCAGGCCCGGAAGACCACCGACCGCTGGATCCCTTTCAGAAGCGCCCATCACGACCGTGAGAGCCTTCTACGCCAGCTGTCCAGCTTCGCCGACCAAGAGCCACTTTCCGAGGCGTCGTCACCTACATCAACGACTCTCCCCATGGAAGCTAGTGCTCTTTGGTTACTTCCTGCATGCCCATCAGGCTTTTTAGGCACAGGATGTTCCAGTTTCCATTGTTGGCGTATGCCAATAAACCACGCAACAACATCATACCTTTCTTTTCTTCGCTCGCCACACCTTCCATTGTTGATAAACCCATCAACCTGCTAGACACCTGTGACCCCTGCATCCTACAGGATCGCCACTGGAGATTGTTAACAGGTAGTCGTAAGTATCGTATGTCTGGGAGGAGACATAAGCTGCGCGCCTTCCAGGTTTTTTTCATTACGCCCTCTGGAGGTAGCACGACTATACTGTGCTCTTTCTGAGCAGTATCGAGGTTTTGTCTTGTCTGGGAGAGGTGAAAAAGCATAGGGACGTGCTGAGGCGCACTTCTAGCGCTCCTCTACAAGTCCGCTTGCCCAGCGCCAACAATAGTTCCGCCGCATTAAGACTTTGCATGCCACAGCAGGCTATACCTACGGGATATCGGATATCAACAATCAGCTAACCATACCGCTTTATCTTCATCCGAGCCACAGTCAGGCTATGCCTAAGAGGTTATCCTACGGGATACCAGATACCAACAATCAGCTAGCCGTACCACTTTATCTTCATCAGAGCCACAGTCAGGCTGTGCCTAAGAGGTCAGGTAGGAAGTTGAGGGCCAGACAGGAGTTTGCCAAGCTCGTACAGAGGGTACTGGAGGTTAGGGATCCTGAGACAGTGGTGTACTAGATCCAGAGGGAAGTTTCCGCCGCCACACGAAGAGGCACTCCGCTCAACGGCCTCGCCATTGTTCGGCTGGCATTACAGACTCCCGTTGGATCAGCTTTCCTTAGCACCCCCCCCTCCTCATTACCCGTCTCCGTCTCAACCCCATCCTTGCCTTGTGAACCCCCTCCGACGCAACTCCTAACCTCGGCACCTTCGTGCTCTTCCATCTGGGGGATCAGCACCCCCATTGTTGCGACTTCCTCCCATCCACCTTTGGTTACACTTGTTCTAGAAGCGCAACCTCCAGTGCAGCGCTAGTTTCCCTTGCTGTAACATCCTTACGAGGTGGGGAGAGTCCGACGAGGAAGACGGCGGTCGACGTTTTGGGAGTGCATCCTGGGGAAAGCATGCTGCCGCCCAGCCATTGCGTCCTTGCCGACAGATTACCCGCTCCCCACCAGGCGTCAAGCTGCTAAGAAAAAATTTATCGTCATAGCGAACAACTACAGTTGTTGCAACAATGACAGTCACTACACAATATGGATTCAGTAGAGTGAACTGAACTATAACATGTGCCCTGTCAACAAACACATTGCAAAATAACCTCCCTCTTCACTATTCCTTGTTTTGTAAGAAAAACAAAAAAATGAACCTAGAGGGTTTCATTCCCCTTTAAGAGAAGTCCTTTAGTTCAGAGAAATCCTTTACTAAACACTTGCATGTGTCCTGGAGAAATCTTTAGCTAATCACTTGCATGTGTCCTGTTTTCATGGAAACTTACTTGTATACTTTGAGATAATTTTACATACTCTTCCTCAGTCATAAAGTCACTTTGAATTTTGTGTAATTGGAACACAAAGAGCATGCTTTGGAGCCTGGGAGCATACGACCACTATGTTTAACTCATGCTCGTTTACCACCAACTGGTGTCAGTTTTCTCATCGAGTACATCTATTAAAATCTGATACCAGGTTGCCTATTACCGCTGTTTGATATCACTATTTTTTGAGTAATTAGCAGGCATTTACAAATCACTAAGCCTCTGTAACGTACCTAAATCATATTTCATCCATTGTCTCACCTGTAATAATTCATAGCACTTATTCAATGATGTACCGTGTACATAACTGAACAGATGTCAAATACTGTGTTTAAAAAATAACCTGTAGTTGTTACAAACTGAAGTTGTGCTTGAACTATACTCTCCACCTTCTACGATAGCTCAGGGAAGGTGCTGCTTCACGTCAGTAAGTTTATGTTTGAAACATATATTTAGTAACACACAGAATGTTGTGCTGCAGGAGTTGAATCCCATTGCTCCTAGGAACTGTTATGTTGGGCAACGATCAATAAAACCTCCATGGGCAGACGTGAGCTTCACCATTGTGTTGCATTCAAAAGAGATGGAAGCAGCTATGATTGCTCGAAGGCTGGATGCCCTCTCCACGACCACACCCTTGAGAATGTGTAATGTCAGAGGCCATTGCAAACCAGAGTGGATTTAGCAGCTACTATGACCAGAGTTACGATTTCTGCCTAATAAGCTGGCAGCCATTGATTTTAAATGGATAATCAATTTTAAAATAAACCACTTCTCAATGACTTAGTTTTAATAATGCTCAAGCCAATAATATTCTACATATCATTTCTGAAATAATACTGACTGGGAACTTAATTTTTTAATTTTTTTATTTGAATACAAGATGATTTTGGTCATTGGGAACAAACTGCAGGGCTCTGTTAGACAAGGTGTTTGAAGTCACTCCCACAGGTATCTTTAAACATCTGTGTATATGACACACCAGCGACTGACTCACACATTTGAATGTGCCATGCTAAAACTGAATTGCGCCACAGGCAGCATGAATGTGCTCCAGTGTCTGCACGTCTGGGATGGACTTCACATATATGACACCTTTTAGGTGCCCTACAGGTTACCACTTGGCCTGGTGTGTTCTCTTGGGTTCTTTTATCATTGGAACCTACACTTTCAAATATATATTTCCATCTTCAAGTGAGTGTACAACCCTTGGAACACATTTGCAGTCATACTCTCAGGAATCGTCTCTTGTAGTTTGTCCCCATTGATAAAAATCACCCTGTGTATACACATTTATTTATTAATTTAATTAAATTCTTCCTGTCAAAATATTTCATAAGTCATTCTATGTAGAACAGTTTTTGTTTGAAATAGGTAGGTATTTATCATGAAAATTGGTCTATTGAGAATTAAACTTATTTAAACAGCGATTCTCTGTTTAAAATTTGTGATCACAGACATGTAGTCTGAGCTTTTATCTTGTCACCCAATCAGGATAATGTCAGAACAGATGCTCTTAGGGAGTTACTAGCTCAAGTTTGTTGAACATGTGATAACTTGTTGGACCAGTCCCAAGTCTGTGAGCTTGGGACTGGATAGATTGTCACTTTAAATGAAATGGTTCATGTAGATTACATGACTGGCTTTGTCTTTCAATAAGTCCATATTCCAGAATGTTTTATAGTCAGTATCTGTCGGGGGTACTGTGTTAATTATTGCACTGCTAGGTCAGAGCCACATTGTTTAGTATGTGTTGTTTACTTGTTTTTAAGAGTCCAGGTTTTGCTGGTGAGGGTGTATGCTCACTCAATTTCTTATCATTGACTTCACAGCTACGTTGTGCCCTTAGACTGTTGCCAGCAGTGGCACACCCCATGGCCAGATACTGCTGTTGGGCTTGCAATTGTCTGTGCTCGTGTAACCAGTGATAGAAAATGAATCAGGACATCTGCGAAACCAATCTCTTGTATAGTCATCTGTATTCATAGCTACTCCTTATTTATACCCTTGACTTTTAGCCATTCTTGCTGTTCCAACATAGTTGCTTTATTGTATCTATTAACGGACAAATCCAGGATAGGCTGCATCATGTTCAACTTCTCTCATTCTGAGACACAAGTGTTAAAGGTGATGTTAGCCACAGTTAACATGTTTAATTGATCAGGTTTCGCGTGCTTATATGAAGACGTGATAATAAAATTTTTAACTGCAGAAAACAAAGTGTTTTTGTATTTTAGGATGTTATTAAATTATTTTTCTATGCAGTGAGCATAACTTCAATAATTGTAATACACTATGATTTTTTAATATCATTAATGTTGCGTTGTTTAAATAAAAGTGTGACTAGCCTTAAGTTAAAGCATTTGAAAATTTAAAGCCTAACTACGGTTATGTAACCTTCCAGTTAGTGTTCAGATTTTGAAATAATTTTTACAGTACTAGCTGTTAATATTATGAAACTTAATTTTAAAATCATTCAATGAAGCTGGAAGATTATGTAAAATTTTAAAATCATTTATTGAAGATGAAAGATAATAAATACAGTATATACTTGTGTATAGTGTGCATCACGATTTTTGCAACAAGTTCCAGGGAAAAAAAATTTAAGTGCCTTGCTAGCATGTAAAAAAATCATGGATCTAGCCACTGGCAACAAAGAAAAGAGAGAGGAAAGATAACATTTACACTTGCTAAAGAGTGACGAAGAGAGGGTGGAGGAGAGCCATGGGGATGAGGCTTGTCTTTCCCTTCTCCGCAGCTGTCTATAAATAGGTAGTCTGCCAAGGTCACTTGCTGCTTGCCAGCCCTTACGTGCGCGTGCATGTGTGTGTGCCTGTGTGACACTCGCTCACTCTCTTGCTGTGCTGTGTGCCTGCCGCTTCCAGCATAAACACCCCCCTCCACCCCCAGGAGATAATGTCCTTGACAGCAGAGCGGAACAAACTCGCCTTTTTATTACTATCTGTAGATGAGGAGAAGGCAAGGCTCAGGAATGCGGCTGGTGGTGGCGACATGCGGAGTACTGTGTGCAGCCCCAACCACTACCGTGCCGCTCTGCCTTGCCTTCTCTCTCCTGCAAAACAAACAGTCACCCTGTTTTCTTCCTTTTTTTCCCCACAAAAAGACAGCCAGTCATGATGTCGCCACTCTGCTGGCAAGGGATGAGTTTAAGTTTCCCTTCGAGGATGCATTAATGTTTAACTAGCGAGCATGAGGCATCCCTGAAAGGGAGAAGAGGCTGCTAGGTGTCCCGAGGAGAGTGATTTCCTGGGGCAGTCGACTCAACACGGTCTCTAACAGCAGAGTGGGAAAATTCTCACTTTATCATAAGAGGGGGTAAGCATGCTATCCCCTCACCTTAAAATAACTCCTTCAGGAGGCGGCGTTTGCGGTCCGACAAACGTTTTGGTTTGGGGTCAACTTCCGTCTTAAGTTGCTGGATATGAGGGTGCGGCAAAGGTGTAGGTTTTTCCGATGTTTTGATTGGGCTTATCAACGGTCGATGTAGGCATCGCACATCCCTAAGGATGCGGCTAAAGTTAGTATCTCTCTTACGTTTGGGCAGTGGCGGGCCACTCCAATGCCCACAAATCTCCCACATTCTGCCAAAAAATACGTGAATATACTCACATTTCCTCTTTCCAAAGTTCCAAAGTTCATAATTCTCCGCTTGGCGTTGTTTGCATAATGTCTATTTGTTTACATTTGTTATGGCGGGCGTAGATATACACATATAAAAACATTAAACATAAGCATCTCTAAATCTTTAGTTTTACAGCAATATGGCTCATAATACACAATTTAAGCGACCCCTTGTGCAAAAACAAGGTAGGCCTAACTCTTAAATATTAATAAAATACGGGGTCGAGTGTAAAATATATACTAAGCACCTTGCGGGGTGCATCAACTAGGTGTGAAAATTAACTCTTCATATTGCCACCACCTGCCACCCATGAACTTTCCTTTCTGCCACATCAAAGTGCGAGCAGCATACTTTATAACTGACAGTTTATAAACGTATCTGTGTAAATGCTAGTAAACTTCTGGCCATCATCGGACAAGTACAGTTTATTGTGTAAACACTGCACATTGAAAAGGAATGTGGATAAGGACAAACAAAAAATAGGATTTTAGCAGTGACAGTTACAGTAGAAGGGGAGGAGGGAGAAAAAGAAAAGGAAGAGGAGTAATTTTGGAGGAACCAGGCGGTGAGAACGTCATCCTCCCACTCTTGACATCTGTTAGTTTTTGACAGCTCCACCTTCTCCTTCCCCCCCTTCCCGTCACCGGCCTTTTTTCCACATTTTTTCTATTTTCCGTATATAGCGCACACCCCTGAATTCTCTCAGTTGTTTTGGAATAAAAGTGTGCGCTATACACGAGTAAATACGGTTGATATGTGATAAGTATGTTTTGTAAAAATTTTACACTTTTCAGTTCTGTCAAAATAAGTTTTTAAGTTTTGAAAATAAAAGGTGTGCTATTTAAAAATTCTAAACCAATAATTTCTTGATGCTACTCACTAGGACTTGTTTTCCAGTACTCTGGCATTTCGGTTGTTGTATAAGAATTTCGTAATTAATTTTTAAGTACATAATCTCAATGGTTTTGCATGCTATGATGGTGAAAGTATACATTCCATGACTAAGCCATCTGTAGTTCTGAGGTCAGTAACTTACTTTGTTAAATTCCTTTTTTTTCATGTGTCGTGTGTTTATAACTACAGGTGAACAACCTACTGCCGAGCGAAATGTTCTTGGGGGTGGTGCGCAACCTGTTGGATAACAAGCTGGCAATGGTGCGTCGCAAAGCAATGGAACTCCTGAACAAGAGGCTGCAGCATCAGGCGAACTTTTACGCTGGTCAGTCGCAGGAACTAGCCACCCTGCTTCCCCCCCTTGTGGCTGTGTTGGACACCATTGGCCAGAAGGATGAGCAGGATATGGAGTTGGAGCTGAACCAGCAAATGGCATTGCTGTCGTTGAAGCTGCTTGCTCGTGTCCTGGCCTCCAACAGTCCACAGCAGTTTGTACCAGTGAGTTAATATTCTTTATGTTTGATCTAGTTGTAGTGATGTACTACCTTCCGTAAGTTTGTGATGATGACTCCTTTGTATTCCAAGCCATGATGTAATACACAGAGTTCATTGCACAAGTTACAGTAAATGCACATGTGGTTCACCATCAGTTAAAATGGAATTTATATATATTTTATAAACTTTTTATGTCATCTAATTAAAGTTTCTACTGGCTGCTCAATTAAACTTATGTTATGCTAGCTGATGGTGATTACCTGTGCATTGCTTTGTTCTATAATCGGAAATTCCACCTAAATATCATGTCTTAGTGCGTTGTCTGGCGAATAAATCTGTGAGCAGTTCTGCACAGGTAATAATTGAGGTAATTATACAATAGAACCCCGATTTTATGACTAGAGAGTTTGTGACAACAGCTGTTTTGCAACAGCATTCTTGGGAACTGTCAAAATATGTATTTAAAAAATAAAATTATTAATAAATTTAGTTCATCAGTCTACAGTAATAACACACTACCATATACTGTATGTTCTGTGCTATGCTGATTTTAATATCAAGTGAGTGGGTTGGGGGGGGATAACATTTTATACAACACGAGTTGCAGTGTTACTGTGGCTAACCTCGCTGCTTTTTGTAGACTTAAAATAATAAACAAGTGTATTATTTCAAAGAGGCCTGCCGTTTTAACGAATTTTATCTTTTTTTATGGATATTGAAAGGTTAAAATGGACAGACAGATAATGCTAGACATTCACGGATATTTCCAACACCTGTCTTTATCAACAAAAGACACAATAATTAGTGACACACATGAATGGATTATTGAGATTTCTTAATCTTTTTTTATATTTTCTGTGCACCTAGAAATCTTTTCCTTCCTTTGGAGAAAAAGTTACAATAGAGACAAGTAAATACAGGAAACATTTACAAATTAATTTACTCCAAATTAAATTTTACAGGAAATTTTTTTTAAAACATCTCATAATGGCCACACCGCATATTTTGGCCCAAAAAATTGATCAAAATCATGTTTACGTGCGGCACCATGATGCAAGCAAACTACATCACATTCGAGGCCATAGATAAACTTGTGCAGATATATTCATTTTTCAACAATAAGTAGCCTGTTCAACATGTTCGTAGTTTCTCTAAACTTGTTCTACACATTTTGGAAGTTTTACTGCTATTTTACCAAAACTGGTTAGAAAATAGTTCAGTCTGTAAATACATTAACAGTAGATGGTTTACAGTAAAACATCTAAGTTTTTCACAGTATTATAAAAATTTACTACTGTATACATATTGATTTAACTATCAAAATTTTACAGCAATAATTGTCTAAAAATACTTTGGAAAAGTTTGTAAATGTAAGTTGGAAATATTACAGAATTTTACAGAATTTTTTAATGCTAATCACATTATTTTGAAAACTATCTTTGAGGCAGCCCTGCATATAATAACATTAAGTTTAAATTTTATTTTGGTTGGGAACTTCATGGGCTGAACTTCAGCATTTACAGGCAGGAATAATATTTACATGATGTAATTAAAATGTTTAAAATACGCTTTAAAATCTGCTAACATGTGACAAAGTATATTAAAATAATTACTTCCTTATTGCAATTCGTTCGATTGAAAGTAGATTACGTAAATGTAAACTGGATATCACATGTCTCTTGTAGCCAACTGCAATCACTGTTACACAAGCAACACTTGCTAAACAAATATGTATGACACATATGAAAATGCACTTAGGCTTGAACAAAAACTTTGTACTGTACATTTATCACAACTTTGTAACCTACAGAACAATTAGAAAATGCAATACAGTATATTAAACAAAGCCGTATGTTTATAAACACGGCGTTCGTTCAACTTCAAGCTCCAAACAAGCCACGTTTGCCATTGTGGCTAACTTAACTTTTTATTTGTAACTCACCCTATCATATTCCAATACTAATTCTGTACACAATTTTATAATTTTTTGGTTATGTAACCACCATATACTATGTATATGCAGTTACGGTATTAACATTTATTGCACCAGAGATATTAAACAACAGCGTTAACTTAAATACAGTGAACCCTCGATAACTCGGACCTCGATGTCTCGGACTTCGGATAACTCGGACAGAATTTTTAAAAAAATGTTAATAATTTTCATTAATTATTTTTGGTTAAAAGACATAAAAAATAATTTCTGCTGGATTTAAATTCATCCCATTATATTTTAGAACAGTATTAAACTTTATAACGAGGTCGTCAATCGCTACTTAGCCTTTAATAACCCCACAGCAAATATCTGGCAAGTTACGTGTGGTAAAATGTTGCTAGCGAGGCGCGCGACGCGCGAGTAAAGATGCAACACAGCAGGCAGACCTCTCACTTCTTTATCTTTCCTCCCTCTTCGTCCTGTGAGCCAGGCACGCACGTGTGTCGTAAACAAACATTTCAGTGTGGTGCTCGTGAAATGACGGTAACTACGGGTTACAATGACACATAAACGGAAAATTATTTTGTTCTGGTATGTGCAATGAATTCAGGGTTGCAAAACAAATTGTCCCGGACATTAAAAAGAAAAATTAAAAATCATTGCTTTGCATTGCGATGTAGAAAAATTGATGAGAAGGTTTTACTTCCCTTTAACAAAAATGTTTTCAAGAGCCGATGTGGGTGGTGAAAGAACAACACAACATCCATGCCCAAGCTGGACACGATGAGTCACGCTCGCTGGTTGATGATGCTCTGTTGATAACGTAATGGCGTCTAGAGAGTTGTAACGTTTTAAGCGTGAATCGGATTTGTTTATAAACTACTTCACGGGAAATAATAGCGTACATGTAATGGACCGTAAAATGTAAACGTCTTATGCGGGATAATTTTAAACGATTTTCATTGAGTGACGCACGTGAATGGATTAACAAG